>OX422144.1:136407421-136601548 GCA_949129095.1 Volucella bombylans | reverse complement strand
AAGTACCATGCTCATAGTGTTCAGAAAGTGTTCTTTTACCTGTCTAATTGAGGTATGATATGAATATGAATCGACTGCTTATTCGAGTATTTTTTTATTTTATTTATTTTTTTTTATACATTCATTCATAGTTTCTACAAATGTTTACAATTCTAACAATTTATCCAAATTATGAGAACATTTAGTGACATTTTTATTCAGTGAAATAAATAGAGATAAATGTCACATCAGATAAATATTAACAAGTGTATGTATACTTATTAAAATTTATTCAAACTCAAAATTCATTTAATACAAAATAGAGAATAATGAAATAATATACGATTCGTATATTCGAGGGAAGACCATTAAATATCATAGTTTGCAAGAAACAATCGAAGTTTCCTAAGCTGGTTGCGCGAAAAGTAGGAATACAGACGAAAGTTCCTGTGTTGCTTGCTTCGTAGATTATAGGAGCCAGAATTAGTTTCCTCCCAGAAGCCATGAACAACGTTTTATAGACTTAGAAGTAGTACAAATGCCTTACGGGCACAATATCCATTTTTCTAAATATTGTAGCCCCATGGAGTGGGATAACCGAGATGATTTACACTTTTTTGTAGGACAACCAGGTGTAGAAGTTTATTAAGGCAAGCAGCTTAAGCCAGAGTATATGGTTTTTAAATCTTTCTAGAGCAGTATTTCCCAAGATGGTATAGACTACCTAGATTCGATAGTATCTAGATATTGCTTCAAAATCGAAATTTTTTCGCGCCAACTCAAGGTATTGTCAATAATAATGACACCTAAGTATTTATATTGTTCGATTATTTAAATTTCGAAGAAATTTACAATACAGCCAATCTTTGCCTCATATAAACCATTGGTGCTTTGTAAATCGTGGGCATAATTTAGCAAACTATGTCTACAATAACTAAAAGCATGAATACAATGTCAATGTCCGGGGAAACTTGCACGGTAGTACTGAAACATTGTATTAAACATTGCTTAGTCTGACAGCTTACTACTAACTTTTCTTCGGCGAACCAAAGCTTTAGCAAATGGATATCGTGATTAACCCTTACGTCAATACCCAGTCGTTATAACGTTGTTCAATAAACGGGTACCCTTATGGTATATTCAGTCAACAAAAAAAATTGGAGATAGGGGAATTTTTGTTTTCAAATTTTATTTTTTCGGGTGTCACAGTGGGAACGCCACCGCCTCAAGATCAGTTATTCTGTAGGGAGGGGGGAAGGAAACAGCATTATAATTAGATTCAAACAAGTCTTGACTTGTAGTGGACGAATAAATACTTTGCGAATGCTGTGTGTCTTTGGTGTTTGAAATTACCTTCTTATGCCGAAAAAATAATGGAAAATTTATTAGCAGTTGAATTTTCAAGGTGTGTTCAAATGTACATATAAATGTTGGCAGATATGTACTGCTTATAATATTTCGTGTAATTGTTATCGCTTATTTATTAGTTATAAAATAAATAACTTAACAGATTGATGATTGAAGAGGAGGCTAGATATTTGAATGAACTATCAGGAGAAGATTCTTCTGACGAAAATTGTGTCTCAAATAGTGACAATGAGGATTGCATACCCAGATGAGAATGTTAAGAAGTATCGGACTGTGAAAAATCTGCGAAGTACTATTTTATTACCCTTTATGATGATTTTAATATTCAAAAATAATTGCAAATAAAATATTGCTATATTTAGTGGAGGATGTGACCAACTGGTCACAGTCAACGTCTACAGCCAAAAAGAAAACTATTTGGTCTAGAATAACACCAGTTCAATCTCAAACTGTTACTGGATATATTATTCGGCAAGGTTGTGAACCACATAGAAGTACAGAGAATTTATCGATCAGCGAAAAGTTTTTTGACTCCTGAAATATTCGATCTAGTTGTTCGTCATACCAACAAGAAGGCTGCTACTGTCTATAAACCGTAAAATGAGGAAAATCAAATGAAAAAGCAATTGAGTTGGATAAATTTAACCCGTCAAGAATTCTGGGCGTTCTTGGGAATTCTCATAATGTCAGATGCAAATAATTCCAACACAGACCATCCATTTGATATGTTGACGCCAACTTCTTATCCGTCATATCGAGCTGCGATGGGCGTCAATCGGTTTTTGAGTATAATACGATTTATTCAGTTTGCAAATACTAGTGAAGTTAAGGATAAAGCAGCGCCTATATGGACAATATTAAATGCCAACTTATCAGCAATTTTATCCATATAGAAGGCGAACTAGATCAATATATTTGATCTAACCAAGAAAAGTATGGAATAAAAATATGGCAGATAGAAATAAATCAAGATGAAAGAGTGATAAAAGATCGGGAAGAAATATTTCGTGGGATAATTTTTTAACTACTCTTCGTTTAGCGAAGCATTTATTGTCATTGAACCTAACGATTGTGGGAACTTTGTACAAAAATAAAAATTATATCCCAGTTGAGATACAATACAGGCAACTAAAGATCGCGAAGAATTTTCCACTCTATTTGGATATCATGAGAAAGTGACAATTTGCTTTTTACTTTTTCCAAAAAACAGTAAAGCTGTAATACTATAATCTGCGAGGCATTCGTATACAACAGTAAGCGGATTACCTTGAAGTCAAACGGCTTTTCACTGAAAAATTTTATTCTGGAAGGATATTTCAGAACTCTGCTTTTGATTGCTTTCGCAAATATATCAAACATATAACAGAAAGTAAGAAAATCGATCTGTAAATACTTGTTTCGTTCCTGTTACCCTTTTTAGAAATAGGTATTACAATACAATGGCGCTTTTCAGCATATGTGGAAATTTACTCAAGAAAATACTCAAATTAAAAATATGTGTCAATATATCAATAACATTAAGAGCTTTTTTTAAAAGACGATGTTAAGGGAATTTATTATTTAAAATAACTGAAATCCCGTAATGGGTTTCAAAAAGAAGCTGTTCTTTACAGATTTACATATACCAAGACCAGCTGTGCAAAAACGATGAGCTATGATTTTTTATGTTACGATTAATAATCCTATTTACAATTCTCATTCTTTTCTAAAATTCCTTAGTGTATTGCTTATTCTACTTTTAATGTAACTATCACGGCATATGTTTGACATTAATTTTTGGTTTAACATGGTTTAAATTTAGTTTTAGATTTTCTTCGCTATAAAGAAAAGCTAGATTTGTCAATGTAATAAGTTACGTATTTGGAATTCCTGAGAAGCCTTATTTGAGGTGTACATTTCTCCCCAGATTTCATTAACATTTCGCACAAATACTCCTACACCTCCCACAGAATACTAATCATTAGTGTTGGAAAAACAAATTATAGTTTGGAATTTTAAAGTTCTCTTTTTCACAAGAATAAATCCATATCTCCGACAAGTATATAAAATCATTAGAATTCATAAAAACTTCTAATAGATTACATAGTGCTACACCCGTCCAGCTAAATGAGGTTAATAGCCATAACTAAATATCCGCAAATGCAGTAAAATGCCATAATTCTTTCCTTCATTTGTCGAATGGCCCGCCATAGGGGAAGGTCGTGTACCTCGGAACGATTTCAATAATCTAGCATTTTTCTCTTTTACTTCTTAACCTGTGCTAAAAAAAAGAATTCACGCAGCAACAAAAACATATTATCTCCCTAAAAAAGGTTTGAACTTATTGTTGAAGTGCATAGTTTTTAAGTAAAACATTAAAATTAATTAAGTTTGCCATCGTTCCAAGGTACACTTAGGTAGTGTACCTTGGAACAAGGGGGTGTGTACCTCGGTACAGTTGAGATAAAAGTCTCAGATCTTTAGAAAACAAACATAACTCCAGCTTTATTATTCAAAATTAAGTTAAAAACAAAACAACAAAAAATAAAAAATTAGTAAAAATAAATTGTAGAAATTCAGGTTAACTTACACAAGAAAATTTCGTTCTTAAACCTTCTTGCCTCTTGCTAACTGGAAAATTTCTTCGATGGTCATTTCATCATCACCGCTGAAGTCCTCGTCGCTCCTATTTTCTATTGGCGTGGTGTTTGCTTTCGCATGTCTGAATTTAGGAATTCGTGGAATCACCGGCAGCTCAAAAGTTTCATCATCGTCTGAGGACTCGTTCAAAACTTTTTTCTTCGCTGAATTTGGCTTTTTAGTGGTCTTGACTTTCGAGCTTCCTGTAGCAATTTCTTCCTTCTCAGGAGTGTCCGTAAGAATCCTAGTTCTTCCCCTCTTTCTTCCACGTGCAATAGGATCCTTTCTTGGTGCAGCTTTTGGAAATGGCCTTATTTGCTCTGGTGATACGAAATTTATCGAAGGAACCAATACTGCAGAGGTCGCTGTGGATGTTCCTGGTCTTTGATCATCTGCAATTATAAGGTCATTTGCATTTTCGGTGAGCATAGCAGCTGGTTTTTCAGGACATGGTCGATCCGTTACGAAGCTACTAAGGAATTCATCTTCGTTGAAAATATCGTGATTGAAGGGATATATTCCTGTTACTTCAAATCCTTTAACGATGTTTTGCTGATTGAATGCTTTCGGATAAGCCTGGCCAACAATTTGTGCTACATTGTAAATTGACATTGGTTTTCCTGGGTTGTTCAGCATCCATTCACTTGCGGCTTTGTTGTAGTAAGTTTTATACGGTCCAAATACCGTTCTATCCAGAGGCTGCATTTTGTGGGAAGTATGCGGCGGCAGAGTCAAAAGAACAACTCCATGTTTTCTGGCGAGATCAATGGCCTGCAGAGATATGTGGCTATCATGGTTGTCCATTATAAGCAAAACTTTTTCATCTGGTGTTGGCTTTGAATGTGCTATAAAATGTACGAAGAACTCAATAAACAGTTGCTCGTTTGACCAGCCGGAAGGATTAGCACCACCAATACACCCTGCTGGAGCACCCTTAAGCATATGTTCCTTGAAATGAACTCTGGGAAATATCAACATCGGCGGAACATGATTTCCTATTGCATTAATAGCCGCGACCATAGTGACATTTATTCCTCTTTCTCCCGAGGTCATGCTTCCTATTTGTTTTTCACCTTTGGCAGCTAAAACTTTCGGTGGGACGTGAACCGTTGAATTTCCAGTTTCGTCAAGATTGTAAATTCTACTTGGGTAAAATTTAAAACGGGAATAGCAATCTTCCAAATTGGTAAAAAATTGTCCCACATTGCAGCGGTTAAAACTGGTTGATCTGGAAAGACTGGTCGACTCTGGCTTTCTGAGTGATAAAGTTTGGTGCCGTTTAAGAAAGCCAATCATCCACTCTTTGCCAGCTGCTTCGTTCTTTATCCACGACTCCGGAAGAATTTTTCCATTTGCTTTTGCAAAACTAAAGGCCAATTTGGTTGTATCAATTTTCGATAATCCATACTGCAGCTTTGCTGCTGTGGTAAGGTATTCAACCAAGGCAAGTTCTTCTTCATCATTAAGCACTTTTTTGTGTGCAATTTTTGAATGGTACTTGAAGGTTGCATCGCCAGATTTCCGATGCATTTGAAGATGACGAAACAAAGTCGTTTTGGAAATACCGTGGTCTTTTGCAGCTCTGCCGATTGTTTCCTTATTGTAGAGAACATCGTTGATAGCTTCCTGTAAAGCATTTTCATCCAAAGGAGTTCTTTTAACACCTTCCTTGCTACGAGGCGTATTCAGATTGCGGCAATGAAAAAAAAAACGTTGATGAGTCATGGCGAAATAAAATCTCATTTTGTTTTTAGTAATGTGATTGTACCTTGGAACGGTCCAAGGTACAATTCAAGTGCCGTTCCAAGGTACAAAACATCGATATTTCTTCTTTAATCACTTTAATCTTTTAAATTCGCACTAAATCGGGCTTACCGTTTCTTATTCACCAACACAATACTATGCCTTATTCACTAAAAGCGCAATAATTCGATTCCAGCTGCTCTCAGCTGTACTCCACGTTTCCCAAAAATGGTTGAAAAAAAACTTTTAGTGTGCGAAAACCGGATTTTCTTGTTTTTTTGCACGTCCGTCGCTAACCGAGTATGATGACAGAACGAAACAAGCTGCAACATGAATGTACTTCAGACGTTGTGGAACCTTTTTCTTAGAATAAGATAAAAATTAAAAAAACAGCAATCGTTCCGAGGTACAATCGTTCCAAGGTACATGACTTTCCCCTACTCTTAATTCTCATCTAAAAACACACGTTCATTTGTGTCAGGATTTTTTATATCCAAACTTTGCCTTTGCTCACTCTATACACAAGTACTTTAAGAAGTTGAAATATTTTTTTGATAGTGGTATCTATTCGCTCTTGGAACATTACTGTTGTTGAAAAATTGCACTCAAGGACGAATTTTGATGTTAAAATATAATGTTAAAATCCCTAGGGAATCACAAATTTTTAAATACACGAGCTTAATATTTGTCTATGTCTAAACTGTACCGGATATTCGAGGGTGCCTTTAAAAGCCTGTCGAGGTTAGTTGACCACACTTCATATTTGACCAGGTACTCGTATATCCTGTACAAACTCATGTTTCTAAGTTATGGTTCTGCTTTTAAAGTTTTTTCTTCAGATTTGAACATAACAGATTGTAGGCCTAATGTACACTTTCTATAAAAAATATTTGCTATTCATTTCAGTACAATTTCAATGAGCTCGAAACAGAAATCGTCCTTGGCATTTCCCAGACGTGACGCGGTCAGGAAATTTAATCTGTTTGTCCCCATCTATGCCGCTAGTCGCATTCTTAGCACATGAAAAACAACACACAAGGGTGATGTATCACGTCTACGTAGCGTCAAAGTTGAAGAAGTGAAATAAGTTTGGTTGGAACACTAAGTTTTGTTTGGAAAAGTCCATTTATAATCAACTGAGTTATACTTGCACTTATACTGAAACAGAAAACATAAAGCAAATAAAAAAGATGTTTTGTGCGTACTCGTATCTGAAAAGCGTGGTTTGACTAAACGATGGAGCGGACCACTAATTCATACATAGATATCTAGACATAAATGTCGAATACTCCTCTACATCTTTTACATATTACAATGTAAACAAAAACCCAAACAAAATGATTGCTATGACCATTGTATTATTGTAATTACTTGTATTTCAAATGTAAAGGGTATCTTCATATGAATTAAAGATATTGTACCTGCAAACACTAGGTTCATTGGAAAAATTTTCAATTCAAATAATTACTTAACCTTTTTACTTTGTATTCAGCACACTCATACGTACATACAACCCTTTGTTGTTCTTGTCCTAATTGGTATTTGGTGCATGAAACTGTCACATCAAATTGATTAATTTCGTCTAGACTTTGATGTTGGTGCAGGAGATGCTAATGAATTCACAAGGAAAACCAAAAATTGTTTATCTTTAAGTGAATCGACTAAGCACACTTAAAGGCGAAATGTGTTAAAGTGGTTATTTTACTTCTACTCCGACTCCATGCTCCATAATACGAGTATCACGAATTTAAATGTTGAAGTGGGGTAGTTTGTGTATGTACAATATACAATATCTTATGTAGTTGAAAAGAACATGGACTACATTTTATAACAACTATGTCTATGTGTACTTATTTACAAGATCATATGTACATTTGTATAAATAATATCCTGACGGACTCATTGACCGATTTACATTGTAATTTTACTTGAATTAAAACATGATGTTGGTATCCCGAAACTTGTTATTCTGAGATTCATTAAAAGCAAAATGAGCTAAGTCCTTTTAGGAAGGAAGGTGGTAGATTTTGTATTCCTGGTTTTTTGAAAATAAATGATATCTATGATGTGTAAATAACCGCTGTAACTAGGCTAAGACTATCACGGAAGATAGCTGACGCTCCAGGATGTTAATTACATTTAAAATGGTTGCACTCAGAGCGGTTGAAGGAGAATGAAGGAGGAAAGAAAGGGAAGTACGCATGTACGTTGATCTTGAATGTTTGCAGGTTATAATGACTAGGAAATAGACAGGTGGGTGGGCACGATATTAAAAAATACGTTGAAAAGCGTGATTGACTCGTTACGGTTGAAGGTTTGAATGGGCAGTGTGCTACTGGCAATTTCATTGGAGCTCTGATGCAATATAACGAGGTAAGGTAGTATATATGTTTTAGGTTGGTGTTCAAGGGTCTCAATTATCTGTGTAATATTAGCATGGCCTATGAGTTTAATCGCACTGTTTTGTAATTTTACATATCAAATACAGAAAGGTCTGGAGACATCAGATCAGGTGTGAGCATGGTACTCTAATTTCGGTCGGATATTTATCCGATATTATAAGACATTTGTCTTATATATTAAAGCCAGATTAGGGGAGTGAAATTTGCAGCATTTTTGACGACATCGAATATATGGTAATTTCAACGTGGACTGCCATTGACACACATACCAAAAACCGAAGATATCATTGTACTTTGGTAGCATTAAAGTTCACCCGGTTGATGGTTACGCATTTAGCAATGCTTGTAATATCGGAATTTAATGATCTTAAGACACTCTGCGATTCGCCTTCTATAGCCGAAGAGCAAGGATGTGAGTTCAGGAACGAGTATGAATAGGAAGAAGTACTGCCGTCAGCGCAGGAATAATTTGGATTAGAAGTGGCAGACATGAGATCCGTGAAAGAAATTAAAAAGCCTGTCGGAGGCAGTACGGAGACACTGACATTGTGGTAGTGTGGATATTAACCTTGAGATTAATTGATCCCTAATGTCCGCATTTCCGACAAATGAGATAGATGTCAGCCAATGTCAAATGGCATTGAAATACCAAATGCAAATATCTTGTTTTCGCCGTATTGGTGTAGATTATTGATCCACTTTTCACCGGGACATGAGATCCAAAGTATCATTGGATCTATTGGTATGAAAACCATATTGCCGGTTATAAAGAAATGTTCGCGTATTGATATTCAGCATTGGCAGAAGAGACACAACTGCTATGGCTATATAGGAGAAAGGAAAATAAATTTCTCCTTTTTAAGGACGGCCTGCACAAATGCTGATTCCCACCTAAACGGAAGGAATTCTAGGGAGTAAGATTGATGACGAAAAAGGGGAAATATACTATCTAAATCAGAGGATACGTGATAATTGAGTTCTATGAATATTTTTGTGTACATGCGAAATTTGTTTTTTAAATTTTAGTTTTGGGTTTCCTCTGTCAGGTTGGTCTTATAAGGGAGAAAAAAACAGTTCTCTAGCTCTGACAGCCTCTTTGCAGTTCGAATCGTACCTTGCCATTTCATTTGCTTTGAAATTCTTCATCCGATGAGGGATAGATCCTCTCATTCCTAAGAGAATAATGCTTGTGATCATATAAGCAGCGACATTTACGTCGTTACGAACGAAACATAGAAACCAGTAGACATTTCTAAAGAAGTTGTTTAGTCTGCTCCAGTTACTATTCCCCTTTCTTAGGATTTTTTTCTCTAACTGTGTGGTTAGTGTACGCGAAATTAACTGAAATGATACATTGGTACGAGAAGTCAAGAGGGAAAAGCACATTGATAGTATGACTATGGGCTTCTTTACATGCTGTATTAAATAATTTTCCGGAGGGAAGATCTCAACACACCGTCTCTCGGTTGTTACTTATGGAAGTGGAATTTAAACCACTTTGGCGAGAATCTACAAGTATTTTACTATGTAAGTGCAAAAACAGTTAACCTGTAGTCGCAGGTGTGTAATTAATTCTTTAATTAATTGTAAAGCGATAATTCTAACATTAGTTTACCGAATTAAGTTGTTTCAAATATCTCTTGTCCTTCAAATAGTCCCGTCGTTGAACACGAAATTCACTTTATTTCCATTTTCGTCAAAGTTCGCGTCTGTTTCCATGAGCTCTTACACACAAACGAATTCACGATGGAAGTTGAAGGGAGTGGTTTTGCTGTATAAGCTGCAACACGTGAATTCAAAAATTTACAGACTTATTGATCTACTCTTATGCCCAGAAGACTTTATATGTAATATCAATATATTTAAAACCATCTGGTAGGAAATCTGAAATAAAATGATGAATTTTGAAACCCAATCTTACAAATCAGCGGAGATTTTTCTTAAACAAAGATGCCTTCCCTTTTTTAAATTTATGTAGTTCTATAATCCGAGATGGGCCTAAGCATTTCCCTTTTAGCTCGATATTACTTTTATCATATTCAGTCGCGTGCAGCTATAATTTCGAAGTAGTAGTGGACTTTGTCAAAATTTACTCTGCTACAAACTCTGTCAACAACACGTCAGCAGAAATGAAACAAGGAAGCAATCTTGCCAATCATATCTAAGTTTCAAGAAACGATGTGAAAAAAAATACGCTACTTCTTCTAATCTGGCCTTAATATGTATGCGACTTACTTCCTCAAGATTAAAGTACATTTCGGACAGGAGGATCTCTCCCCTGCACCTGTGTACACTTTCTATATAGGATTCAAATCTGTACAATTAAACTCACATGTTATACCAGCGTTTCGGACATAATTGACGTCATTCGACATTGACGTATTGTCACTTGCCTTACCTTATTTTATTACTATTTCTAACACAGGCGCTTTAACCAAGTAATAAAATACATAAGTTTACCCTTAAACCTACCCTCGGGCGGACTGCGAAATTTCCTTACTTTTTCCTAACCCGTAAAAATTCTTTATTTCTCGTGTCATTACAACCTACAACCATTCAAAACCAACGTGCATATGTATCCCTCTTTTGTTTTCCTCCTAAAATTATTTTTGCCTACATTCTAGTCACACATTTAAAGGGTGTTTCATGAACACAGCCTCTGTTATTCTACGTGGACAGGCAGTTAACCCGACACTTCTATCTTGAAGGAACAAATTCTTTAAACCACTGTGTCAGTCACTACGATGGCATAGGGAATTCCTTCTATGTCTTCTGCGTTGACTTCTCTATTTCGACATTCTTAAGTAAGAATTCTCAATACGTAGATCAAACTAACTTACTTAGATACCAAAAAACTATTATTGGATTAGTCCTTCGTTGTTTTACTAAAAACAATGGTGGAGCCCTTCGCCATTTACATGAGAATCAAACTCGAAACTCGGCTTTGGAAAATCTTATTTAAATGACGCATTTTAAATGAAGGTCAGTAGAAACGCTTCTACATGATGTATTTCGGAAGGTTATGAAAATCTTTATCATAATAAAAGAGGACACAAGAAAAAGCCATTTAACGAGCTTAGGAATATCGATTACCACAGACGCTTATCCAGAAAAAACCCTTATGGTAGTAGTGAAATTATAAAAATCTGTAAGAGGAAAATAAGGATTAGGAAAAGATATCTTAATTTTGAGCTTAAGGTCAACACAATTCAACTAGTTGTAATACCCCTTCAAACACGTGTAAATGAAAGGGATGTAGCTATTCGTTTAAGTCCATGTAAAAGTGAAGGACGACAACGAGCAAAATAAATTGGTCAATATCAGAAATTATGCAGAAATTAGCTATAATTTTCGACAATCAGGTTCGCAACTACATATTTGATACTTGATACCGACTTCTATTTCAAATCAATAATTTGAAAATGTCTCCATTTAAAACACTTCGACGTCTATAGGTCTTGGTTTTGGGGTAGCTACTTAAAAACTTCAGGTGTATCCATAACAGACATTGAAAAATTATGTTTTTGTAAAAAGAAGTAACCTTTTCAAAACTACACCTTCTACCCATTTTGGTAGGTTATTTCAAACTGAATGAGATCAATAACAAACGAAAATCACTAGTTCCATTTGAGAAGTTTGAAAACTTCTTAACCAAGGTTCTCGAACATCTGTCGTGTGAAAACTTTCATCTTTGGATAGCCAAGTTTAAGTTCAAGGGTTGCAATCGAATGCAGGTGCTAAACATTTTCCACCTATCTACCCCCATCTTACCATTTGGCAGGTAAATAAAGTTATATTCGTATGTATTTGTACAAGTAGGAATACTATATTTAGAAAACTTTCCGAGTATAAATTGAATTTGAAATTCTATTTTTGCAGCATACCACTGCTATAGCTCAAACCTAGTTTCATTTCCCCATTACAACTTGAGACTGCAAAGGCATCAATTCATCTGGGTTAAAGAAAATTAATTCCAATCTGTTAACCTCTGAAATTTTAAAACTTTTGATTTAATTAGAAATGTTGGAATTTCCTTTTCTTTTCAACCAAAGGACGTCTGCAAATATATTTAACTTGTTCAAATGTCACTTAACTTTTATTAATATTATTTTTATTTTTTTGAATTGGCTGATTAGTTGAACACCTAAGTAAGAACCACTTTGAATTTAGTATTTGAGAGTTTTGATAGGAAGTGTCGATAGGTGCCAAATATTTTCAAAGAAATCGGTTCCTTTTCAAAATTCAAAAACTTTCTTTGTTATGGAATAATTGTTGAATTGACATTTAAGAAAAGTCTTTGAATTAAGAATTATTTATTCGGTATTTGTGATGTATAGATGTTTAATGATCGAGAAGGAAGGTTAAGTTTTTTATGACATTCTCTTTTGCAGAAATAATAATTTAACCCGAAACTCGTTTTGTCCATCTGTGCCAGGTTTCTTGTGGTAAACCGGTAACCCGTTCGACTGAAGAGTTAGTTTTAAATATTTTCTAGCTTGGCAATGGCATTTCATATTTTTATACACTTGCATGGGAGCTAAAAATCAACAACTTTCTTGCAGATTCACCTACTCAGTCGCGTTTTGAAACCAAAGCCCCGGCATTCTCATACTCTATTGCATGCTGGATTATTCTGGATTCGAGTAAAGCGCGCTACACAATGAAGAAATCCGAATGGTTGAGTAGCACCGAATCATATTCCTTCGAGAGAACTTTATACCTTTCACTTTCATACTCCGTCGAGTTCTTGATTTGGTATACCCAATTAGTATTTTAGCTTCTGATTTTCAGGTAATTTCATCAAAGTCCAGTGTTATTTTTCATCCGTTGCCCTTTTCGTTTTGTCCACATCTTTAGATTGCATAGCGTTTTCAACTTTATATAATACAACATTATTATAAATATCATCAGCATCACATTCAGCATTAACACCAACAGCATCACCTCCACCTTCAGCATCGACTTTAACAATATCACCATCAACTTCAACATCCACGCCGACAGCATCACCATCAGCTTCACCATCAACTCCAAAAGTTATCACCATCAACTTCAGCATCAACACCAACAGTATCACCATCAGCTTCAACTTCAGCAACAAAAGTATCAACCTTAGCAAAGCGGTCATCTTTATGTTACGAAATTGACGGCTTATCTGAACCCTTTTTCTCCATTCACTTTGAAGAACTTCATCATCCAATATACGGACCACGTTCTCATGCCCACTGGCCATCACCTTAGAATCATGGAATCAAACATCACGACAGACTTCAACTTTATTGTTGTCAGCAAAAAATACCCTATATCATTTGATACCGTCATCATGTTCTACGAAAAAACCCTTTTTTGAATTTCTATCCCATTTTCATCTCTTTTGTTGCGGTATATGAACAAATGTTACAGTTCCAAAAACTTGAAAGTTGGTTATGTCAGTCTGCTTTCCATACCACAGCTCATATAGTGTTTTCAATCTATGGGGCTAGCACCAGTGCGATTAAGAATATAAACTGCGGTATCCACTGCCTCAGCCCAAAGTTTCATGTCAAAATTTCTTCTCTGCACACCCATTTTGTTCCGGAGGGTAAGGAAAGGTCCTTTGATGAATGACATAATTTAGGGTTAAAAGTCTCTGAATCTTTTGGTTGGTGTGTTAAAAAATGTTATCAGATTGAAGAAAAACCTTCACCCTTAAACCAGTTACAGCTTTAGTCAATTTAAGGTAGTACAATTAGAGTATGCAACTCTGTCTTCTCCTTTGTGAAAGAAAACGGCGAAAAATACGAGAAATCGTCTTTAAATAACAAGAACTACTTGCACCTTGTTGTTGTTTTCTCATTTTCCCTTTAAGCAAGCCTCACAAGAAGTCATCTTCATTTTCCATAAAAATACTCCTGGCCTTCAATTCGTTCATCACTTGGACAATTTGGCAATTTAAACAATGTAAACTTACGTACTCCCACTAACAAAACAGTGTCTCCTTTGGAAAGTTCACGTTTTAAGTTATCCGAAGATAATTTCAGACCATTGTCTACGCATAGTTTGGAGACAACAAATTTAGCCAAATGTCTGGAACATAAGGCACATTAGCTAAATGGTTCTCCTCCCAGTTGATATTGTTGAAGGACAAAACATTTATGTCTCATCTGACATATGAGTTAATGGTGTTCCCAACTCCCAACCCTCTGATTATCGGTTTAGCAAAAACTTTATAAACCACTCTAGTCATATGGTCACTTGTTCCAGAATCCCATAATCACTCAACAGCTCTAGCATCACCTTGTCTCAACAGCGAATAACAAAAAAAATCAGTACCCCCTTTCCAATCGAATTTGGGCATCCAATAGCTTCTCTTTCTTCTTTGGACACTCGTTCTTCCAATGCCCTGTTCATTTGCAAGAGAAACATCTTCATGGCTTTGAAGACTGCCCGGTTTTATTAAGAAATTTCCTCAGCGTAAATGGCGTGCTTGCAACTAAAGCACTACTTCTTCCAGGCTCGGAAGAACTATTCTGGTATTTAATATGCGCCTCTTCTAGAAATAACATGCCAGTAAGATTGTCAAATGTTTGCTTTTCAATCGGAAACCTCTTCCCAAACATCGGACAACTGCTGAACAATGATCTGTAGCTGCGAAATATGCAAGACGATATCATCTTGCGAATCCTTATTAAAACTGAAAAATTGCTGTTGAAGGATGTGGATACTTAATTTTGATTTCACCTCATAAATCCCATGGAGATTGTTCCACATGTTTTTCCATAACTTCGAATTCATAATGTGCGAAATGTCGATAATCTTCTGCGCCTTACTGTCAACAAAACGGCTCCACAGCATTAATTTTTCACCATCGTCGGCTTAACCTCATCACCTGTTACATATTTAAATAAATCAGATGTACTCAAAATTATTTTAATTTGTGCCCAGTGCCCAGTTATGGATATACTCGTATATATATTTATTGTCAAAACCAAAAAAGATATTATAGTTGTTCCAAATGGTAATGAGCAATGCTTCCTTAAGCGGGGCTACTTTGGTGGGTACAATTAGTAACGATATATGAACATTCTCGTTCAGACGAACCGTTTTTGTATAAATAAGAGAGGCATAAGCACACATGTTGGCATGACAAAACCCTTATAACAATGTAACTTCTTAATCAGCCATGTAATATCGAGTCATGCGCTGCTAAAGCCTTAAATGACAGTAATCAGATGAGAAAACCCAATGTCCTCTTACGGTGATTCTTGCCACAAATGAGCTGTAATTGTCGATGCTCTGGAGTATCTCCAGATAATGCCTAAAGGTCCAAAAAGTTTCGGATTAAATTGGTCTCTATCTCAGACACTTGATTAAGAGCTATTGCTGAAGCTGGACTGAAATCTTCACTTCTAAATTAGGTTCGCTTAGCCTGTGGTTAATTTAGTTTACCGCTAATGATGTAACCTTTGATAACCGAACCGAACCGAAATAGCATGTGCCGAAGTTCGGATCAGACAGATCTAATGCATCTGCAGCCACTGTCAGGTGACGAAATTCACCTGACGAGCACTGCATTGAAGTATATTCATTCTTGAGAAGGTTGAAGTATAAACAAACGCTCCTTAGTGCTTAAAAGCGTTGTTCTGATCTCATTGCCATCAAGGTTTGGTACCGTGAAATCTTGTGAGCTCCTTTGCAGTAACAGCACATAGAAACTTCCACTGCAGCCAAACTAGATTTGATTGTGCTTTGATTTCGATGCTTGTTGATGAATTTTTAGTATGTTGAGAAACACGAATTATATCTGTAGAGGGACTATGCACTATCTTCTCCAAGAACGGAGCAATATAAAGGAGTTATAGCTTATTACCAGGTACTTGGTGCAACAACGAGGTGGACTCATGTAGGTACTGTATCCACAATTTTCAGCAAATTCTTTGCAGACTCCTCTGTCTGCGTTCGGCCAACAATTTATGGTTATCATAACCCTGTTTTAAGACTGTCACATTTCTTCACATCATTTACCATATGCACTGACTTCCTGACAGAGTTTACTGAGCTTGTAGGCAGGTAAGAGTGGCTGTTGGAAGTACCAACCCACTTAGACCTATTGGCCCATTGTGATGCCACGTGGATCTATGATCCTCTTACTAATGGAACCAGTTTGAGCTTATGATAAAGCGTAGGAGACTGTTAACGTCTATATTTTCTAAATCGTTTAGGTCGTTGTAGAAGAAAGCTCCTAAATGAAGATAGACATGTACAGAGTAGGTGAAGGATTGTCTCCTCCTCTTCCTCGTCCATGCAGCTTCTACAGAAGTCGTTTTTAAAAGCGCCAAGCTTTCTTGCCTGCTTGCCTATGAGGCAGTTTCCAGTGATGACACCTATTATGGCATTGAGGTGTTTCCTATTTAGAGGGGGTAGACCGCAAGACTCCGCTTATGCATAGACACGCTGTTCTTTGGACTCTGCGTAGTTTAATGCAGTTGACGGCATATTCTCAGGCCGTCGACCAGACGACCACCCCGTAAGTAAGTATCGGTCTTATGACCGAGATGTATAGCCAGTGCAGTCGCTTCAGAACTCTTAGTAAGGAGAGTTGATTTATTAGTGGTGCTAGCAAGTGCAAGTGGCTTAAAAGTAAAGAAGTCGGAAATCGTTGGAGTGGAGCTCAGTGGAGTGTTTACTGAGTTCAGGAGTCGGGGACCTAGGTTCAAATCCACACAATATTTTTTTTCTTTTGTAAACGAAAAGAAAACTAATAGTGAAACGGGTACCGAAAAAGAATAAAGCAATGGATTCTGGTCAGTCGGAGATCCCGCAAAATCAATCGTTGCCCAAAAGAGTGACGAGAACAAATGAAAATCAGTAGCCGTCTGAAACAACAACAAACATTGCAACAACCACATCAGAAACATCATCCGAGGCATCCAAGATGGAAAAAAGAAGAACGAAAGTGATGCCAAAATCCAATCCATCAGCAAAAAGGCCGACAAAAGAGGTAGAAATGGCACTGAACTTAGCCGTATCAGCAGCAGAAACAGAAGAAGATAATGGTCTTAGCTACTCCTACGAATCAGAAGGGGGTGAAGGCCGATATATCGGAGAAGGCTATTCCTTCAAGGAACTATCGGCAGACTAGCAGGATTCCGCATCAGAAGACGAGGGTGAAGAGGAAGCTAGAGAGCTCGATAAGCTGATTAAAGAGCTGGTAGCAAAAAGGGAGAAGTTGCGACAGAAAAGACAGCGAGAGCAACAAAAACAACAAGAATTGCCTCAGCAACAAAAACAAAAACAGAAACAACTGCAACAACAACAGAAACCTGTGCAAAACAACATACAGTTGCAACAACAAAAACAAACAGGAAAGAAAGTGAAACAACATAAGCAACAACAACAAACGAAGGAGCAACAACAACGACCACGACAACAGAAACAACAATAACAACAACAGCAACAGCAACAGCCACAAAATCAGAAACAAAAAAAGTGAAAAAAAGTACCACCAATTAACGTAAGTGATTTAGAAATAAGATTATATGAGATTAAGGTTATGTAGATTAGTAAGTAAGGTTTTTTACGTAAAAAGATTGAGTGCCAACGAACACATTATAATATGTAGTAGCATAGAGGAACTTAAAAAAGTACGCACCGCCCTAGGTAAGGCGGAAACCGAATATTTCACATACACTCCTAAAAGTCAAAAATTACAGACGGTGCTGTTGAAAGGCATTGATCCTTCAATAAATACAGAAGAGCTCGAATCAGAGCTTAAGTGGTTTGAGAGCGACGACCTTAAGTTCGTGGAGGTCAAGCCGTTTACTACGGTTGCGGCAAGGGGTGGTAACCGAAAATTACCATTCTTTTTAGTGCAGCTAACGCCCAACAGTAAAACTGATAGTTTACGAAGTATCAAGTTTCTTTACTATCATTCTGTTAGTTGGGAAAAATTAAAAAGGGTATATCGCGTACTACAATGTATGCGCTGACAGAGGTTAAGGCACGCCGCGTCTAACTGTAACATGTAGTTCAGATGCGTGAAGTGCGATAAGAACCACAAAAATGGAGAGTGTCCACTAGGTAATGATAAGGTAGTGGATAGGAGTCAACTCTTCTGCGTACTCTGCAGGAACTCGTGACATCCCGCCAATTATGGAGGTTGTCCTAGGTTCCAGGAGCTGAAAAAGAAAGTTCAGGATAGAAAACAGTTAATAGAAGAAGGAAAACTTCTAAAGAGTCGCGCGTTCGCTAATTTTGTAGCATCCAATATGTCCTTTGCCCAAATGGTAGCGTGAGCGAGTGATGCCACAATGACATTAAAAAACACGTCGAAAGTTGCACGGATCTGGATCTGAAAGCGATCCTTCTGTCACTGCATGGAAAGATCGATCACTTCCAGAAGCAACTCAATGAACAAGCAGCTCGAATAGACGTTATCTATTCGACACTATTTAATAAGACTGGCGCGCCGATATAATGTCTGATACGCTGAATGAGGTAAATCTGAAGATCCTTGCAGTAAATATTAACTCACTGATCAGAATCGAGAGAAGGATTAATCTTTCTAGCTTGTTGGTAAGCGAGTGCCCAGATTTTATTTTGGTAAGCGAAACGAAGCTTAACCAGAATCACAAAATTGGCTATAGTGGTTACAATATTTATAGATGAGATCGGCCTAACTCCACAAGAGGGGGTGGGGTTCGTGTACTTTTATGTAAAGGCTTGCGCCATAAAATCATATATAGCAGAGTCGTGCATGAGTTCCAGGTGTTGGAAGCGTGCATCGTATGCATTCGTCTACGCAGTGAAGGAAGGTTGTATAGTATGTGGTGTCGCTTTACGTACCTGAAGAACTTCCTCCCACTCAATTTGTAACAGAGCTCGAAAAACTTTTTCGTTCTCTGCGGCTACAATCGGAAGCAACATTTTTACTTTTTGGCCGGAGATCTTAACGCTAAACTTGTGGTATGGGGAAATAATCCACCAAATATCAGGGGCAACCAGTTACTTAACTGGTGGTGTTTACATAGGATTGAATACAAACTCGAGTTGTACGCGACGGATCCCTCCTCTTTCTCATATGCCGGTTCCGTTTTGGACTTGGCATTAATAGACAATAGGATTGAACTGACAAACATAGAACGACCCACTAGGAACTGTTTGCGAGCATTTGAGTACGACAGCGACCACTACGGACTCCCGCTACAGGGCGGATCCAGAACGAGCAAAGACTGCTGGAACAATATGATCATATACGATTATAGTAGAGTACACTGGTCACGCTTCGGCAAGACTCTGAAGCGTGACTTGCGTTAGAGCGGGATCGATCCTCCGAATAACAGAAATCTGACAAACGACGAGATTGACTGACATTTAACAGAAATGGACATTGTAATTAAAGAAACTATGGAGCAAACTATCCCTCGGATACAACACTCCGAAGACAATTAGACTAATAAGTTCCGAACTCCCACAATCGACGCACTATGGGGTGGCTGTGGTGTAGTGGTAGTAGCAAACGCTTCTCACTCGGAGGGCCCGGGTTCGAATCCTGCTCATGGCAAAATCAGTTTTTCATTGTATAATTGGAACTCAGACAAAAAAATTCTGCGTGTGAAGGCATAACACTGACACGTAGATTTGGCTGTTATAAGAGTTTCAAGCAATGAAAAAAATACTGGGAATTATACCTCGAATCACTCTGAGTGAAGAAAAACTCTCCGTCCTATTCGGACTCCCACCCCTGGAGAGCAAACATAGAAACCAAACACACCTGAGTTTCAAACCACTACAAAAACAATTTTCCTTTCTCCTCCTTCTATCTTTCCGCCCGCGCCCTGGCAACAGTAAAAGGGTATCCAACCCCTTAGGCGCGCGTATAATTATAAAAAAAAAAAAAAAAAAAACTATACGCATACAAAAGTAGATTGCTCTCGAGGCTAAAACAGCTATACAGACGGCTTACTGACAGGAACAATACTGAAATAACAACACTAAAGTCAGTGATAAAAACTTGAAACACTAATAAAATAAAATTTCAGTAAATCCATAAGTCTGTATTGGGGCAATAAAATCCGGGCTATAATATCCAGTAGGTCGAATATGTTTCCGCAGATAAATAAATTGTTCAGTCGGAAAGATCACAATGGCATCCAATGTATTCGAATCACACAGGCGACAGAAAACAGACAGCTATTACTGACTATACCGGCGAATAAGTCCAGAAAGTGTCGACTCAGGAGACGGTATCTTTGTGGTCGAAGACCCACTGGAGAAAGTCGAGTTACTAGGCGCATATTTCGAAAACGTGCATACTGTGAACAATGCTGTTTACCGCAACCACGATATTGAAAACAAGACTTACGCAAATCACTTCTATTTGCGCAACGAAATCCATAATTGGCGATCTGAGAACAACGGTTTTATCCTGTTTAATGAAGAAAACGCGGCAAACGTCATTGTCGCCGATGGATAAGCTGCGAGTCACTTGTTCGTGCGAAAAGATGAGCTCCTGTGCATCTTTGAGTCACTGAAGAACAAAAAGTCAGCTGGAGTAGATGGTATCCCAAACGTCATATTGAGACATCTACCCCCGGAAGCAGTGGAAATTTTCACTACGCTATTTAACAATGCACTCTATAATGCATATTATCCAGTGCATTGGAAAATAGCAATGGTACACCCTATCCCAAAAAGGGATAAAATTATAACCAACCCTATTAATCCTCGGTCAATTAGTCTACTTCCAAACATTGGTAAAGTATTTGAAAAACAGAGCGGTGTTGAAATTGGTGGGGGATAACAATATAATCCCGGACAATCAGTTTGGTTTTAGGGCCAGGTACGACACAATTCATGCGGCGTCAGAACTGATCTACGACATACATTGGAACAGAGGCAAGAACCAATGTACGGGTGCTTGTCTGGTTGACTTGGAGGGGCTTTTCTACAAGCTAACCAGAATGGGCATGCAGAAACCTTTGTTATATATGATTTACGATATGCTTATGGGAAAGAAGTTCGTTCTCAAATGTGGCAACGCAACTTCGAGTAAAGTTTTTAATATTAAATAAGAGCCCCTTAGTTCCTCCAGTTTTGCGACTTTCCAGCGATGAGTCGTAAGAGTCAAGTTGCTTAGCCTGATGATTTCCAGAATACTTTCTGGGGAGCAAGGTTCGGCTGGGATCCAGGTACGAGTTCGAGGTCTGCTAGGAATGTTTTCCTTAGACACGAGCTTGAGTTTTGCACCTGGCCAAATCTCTATTTTAGTTTTTTTTTAGTTTTAAATGCATTTTATTTTCTTAATCACTAAATCTTACATACTAACAAAAAATGCGTAAATGCTAGCTTACAATTACTAAACAATCTTATACTAACTTACTGGCCCCACACAGGCACTCTAAGCTACTCTAAATTCTTATATCTATGCCTTTCGATTTCATTTCCATTTTATTTTGTATACTTAGTGCTAAGAACTGACCAAATCTCTCCTAAACCAACTATGACCTTAGTGAAGATATCAAGAGATCTCTTGTTGGCACACGCCATAAGCTTTACATGGCCTTGGTGCCAGCCAGCGTCGCCTGTGATGGGAGATGTTCCGGGGTTTTCCCGCATTATGGCCAAGAAGTTACTCGAAAACTTCAACTTGACCCGCTGCCACCGTTCAGGTGTTATGAAACCGTCGTTATCGTTTCTATCGATCACCGGGAACACTATTGCGTCCTTTAGGACTTCACTGAAAGACCTCAGAGATGTGCTGTTGGATGGCTCAGGGGTTTTGGTACTAAACCGTGCTGGTTTCCTGCAACGATCTGTGTCGCTTGAAAAAGTCTTTTGTATGTTTGAATGCCACAGTCTTAACATTCCCTGAAGCTTTTTTTTTAGGCTCGTTGCGCTTCCCTTTAGAGGATGGTGCACCATGGCCTGCCACAGTTTTACCTCCGCTCAACAATGCAGGAGCCTTGCTGGTAGTCGGTGCACTCACCGTTCTACCATCCGGTATTAAAGGAGTACCGGCATCGGGTTTTATTTTTTTTTAGGAGTTGTCCATAATATGGTCCCACGAGATCGATAGAGAGATCCGCAATATACAGATAAGGCTAGCTAATCCGGAGGTCACCAGGTATCCGGATACTCCGTTCGCGACTGAGCTATTTTTGGAGATGCTGAGCCCTTGATTCATCCCAGTGGAAAAGAGAGAGGTTTGGGTGGGGGGGGGGAGCATCCTTTGGTTTCAGGACTCGTCTGGAGAATTTTTTCTCGAGATTCATTGACCCTACTCAGCCTCTACAACTCGACAAGTTCGATGCTCGTGGTAGAAGTATCGGGCCTGTAAGCTTCTTGCAAAGAGTCCTGTAGGAGGGTTTCAAACAAATCGATATTGGACCTATCATTATGTCCAAGTTGAATATTCCAGTCTATTATAATGTAGATGGTAGTATGGAAGCCTTACACTCTAGCAACTTCCAATTAAGGGCTATGCATAACTCGTTTAATTTGAATTTTTATGGAACCATATACGATTCAAATATAATTCGCCTATCAATATTTTAGTACTTAATTTTTTTTGTTTGAAACTCTTCAACCATATACATACTCGTACATATACGAGTATTTGCAAAAATGTCTTATAAACATACTGAAGTACGAGTACTGTTGGACTACACTGGAAGTCAGGTTTTTATTATCTGGTCAAACGGCATTATCCCTCCTTTCATCTAACAGTGACGACTTATTTAAATTCTACATATTCGTTCCTTCGAAAATATACCTTAAAATTTTATCAAACCAAATTGATTTGACAAGACTTTATGATAAAATCCTTTTATCAGATGCTTACATTGTACGTAAATCACTTTTCTTTGCCACGTCTTTTCCACATTATTCAACCCCAGGAGAGCCTTAAAGAGCACATAAAAGCAGATCAACTTCTAAATAACTTTGACCCACTTCATATTCTCCCATAATTCATAATTTCCTCTGCAAAAATGAAAATGTCCTTGCCCAACCAGCCACTCCTGAACTCGTTACCAATTTTCTTCTTTTTTTACGCAAATCATATTAAAATTCTTTCTGCATTTCTCGTTTTAAAGGGAAAAAGAACCAATGGAGATGAAAAAAGAACAGAAATCTCTTTAAGTTAACTCTTTCTCTCATAGTTTGAATTGTTTTTCGTTGCCCCGAATTACTGACGTAACGTACTATGACAGACGATAAGGGTTCCAAAAGAGGATGATTGAAAGAAACCATATTTAAAGCATTGTCTATGATGTCCCTTTCATACCTTATCTTTCCACAGAATGAGTTTTCAATTTGTTAGTTTTCTTTTTGTTAAATTATTATTTTATTTAAAGTTACACCAGCGGAAGACCAATAGAATGGGAAAAAGTTTGAGTAAAACTGGGAAACATCTACGATATGACATGGGAATTCGCATATCTTGAAGTCGGTAATGTCAGATGGTCGATTTGAATTTGATTTTTTGTTGTTGTAGAAAATAGTAGTTCACTATAACTGTGTTTAAGAAATCTTTTGAGAAACGCAGTATACCTATACATACATTTCGAAAGCAAAATTCCCAGAATTTGGATAAAACCCAAAAATCCGACAAAACTTATTCCTACTTTGCTGATGTGTGTGTTTTTTTTTATTTATTTTTTTTTTTTTAATATTTCTATCTCGATTATCATAAGGTTCTTAATCATTCACCAAAAGCCCGCCACTTTCACTACTCTTGATTAACACTTTCAGTGGGACCCATAAATAATATTTACAAGCAATTCCACATATATTCTGGGCTAAAAGTTTTCCACACACCACCATCTATAAAGTCCCTTAGGTAAAAAAATTTTTTTTGTTAATCGGCAGTGAAATCCGTGTTCATCCAGTCTTACTAAAATTCCATGGCTAAATTGATATTGTAAGAGATTGAGCATCCTGCACATACGGATAGAGCTAGGACCTTTCAGCAATGATAACAAATTGGCACGTAAATATTTGCTCCAATTCGCAGCCAACCTAGGAGAGGTGAATTGCAAAAAATGCTATATTCTGATATATTTCGCTGTGTTTGTGGTTGGAGGGAAAAACTTGGCAGGGATGTTATAGTTGTGACACACAATGAAAAACGCACTGTCAGCTGAAGGTATGCAAATTGTTAAGACTGGCGCCGCAGAGGGACGCAGTAAAATAGGGCTATGTATGAAAACACTGCTTCATTTGAATTGATTGAGTTCAGATAAAGATTTTATCGTTGATTAGCCACTGCGTTATTGGAAATTACTAAGCGACTCTTCACTTGGCTGCTGAGTTGCAGCATTCATAATTCTGACTTAATCTCTTAGCTTGTTGCGTAAAAACGGTTCTAGGGGATTCGAGAGAATTTGTTTCAAAATAACATTAGTAGATTGATTAGGTTCTAGGGGATTCGAGAGAATTTGTTTCAAAATAACATTAGTAGATTGAAGAGCAGATAATGCAGTGGATGGTGCTTCTGGCAGGGTGTTGCATGGATGCGGAAAGTATTGTAGGTACTATTTGTTCGTAAATTTATGGGCACTTTTGATGCTCATTCTTGGCTCACGCAGGTGTACCTAACTAGCAATAAGTCATTCTTAAGTAGACTTTAATCCAAATTTAGAAACATGTACTCGTATCTATTGCAATAAAACTAGTCCACATATAGTTTGGGATTTAAGAGGTGTATTAACTATGAGTAGAATAATACATACAAAGGAGTATCTATGCAGTTTTATTCCCAGTTTTAGATCCGGAATTAACTTTTGTGCTTTTCCAGAAGAACAGCCCGTACATTTCATCGTTGTATTTCCTCCTTCGTCTGTGCAGACGGGACCGAAAATCAGCCGAAGAATTTTCTTCTCAAAGCAGCCAAGAGCGCACTCATCCATTTTCGACTGGGATTATTAAGGTCTTATATAGCAGCAATTGGTAAGATCATTCTTCGTTTGATCTCAGCGCTGGTGTCGTTGTCTGAATTGTAGGTATACGAAGTTCTTAACTACCTCAAAGATATATATGTCGAGGGTGACCCTTCTGTCTCAGAGGTCGGTGTTGGATGTCCCTTGTTGTTGCATAAGTATACTTGGTCTTTCCCTCATAGACAGTTAAACCCATATTCGCCGTTTCCGTCCCAATGCTCGCAAAGCGCCACTGACATCTTCCAATTATGTCAATATCATCGGCGTACGTTTTGTACACTTTGTGTTGACGCGTGAGTTTTGCCCTATTACTTCAAGAATCATATTAAAAAATTCGTATGATTTTTTTTTGAAAATTTTTCTATAACATCTCAAGAAATTCTCCTTAAAATTTCTAAGCAAAATCTTTATTCGTTTGGCAGCGCATTTTCGGCCGCAGATTGGTAAAAAAATGTGATTTTTTTCTGATCTCTATAATTTGACAAAATTAATCTTTTTTGGGGTTTTAAAGTAGGAGAAACATTTTTTTTTTTTTGTAACAGATGAAAAATTTAAAATTTGAAAAAAAATGTATAAGAAATCTGCTCTGTCGAAAGCAACCACTTGTCGCTGGTATTCAAACGCGATCGTACAGACACTAATGCTGCTGAACGGTCTGGGCGCCAAAACGAAGCTGTTACGATGGAAAACTTAAAAAAATCCACAAAATCGCAAAGCGAAAGTGCGTGAGATAGCTGATATCGTAAGGATATCAATAGACCATGTGCGTCATATTTTGGACGAGTATTTGTATATGTGAAAGCTCAATTCGAAGTGGGCACGGCGTTTGATCACAGTTGACCAAAAACAACAACGTATTGATGATTCACAGCGATGCTTGAAGCTGTTTAGATTTCTTTTACTAACGATTTTTGTTGACGCCGTTTACCAATATCCACCCGGGTGACACAAGTGATTTTCCATATGTATTTTACAAAATAGAGTGCGAATTTTTACTTTTCTCTATTACAGCACAGTAGGCACGGTGCTGCTTTTTTAACGATTTGAATTTCACATGCGAGTGGTTCAAATTACATTAATTGTGAAAAGTTAAATATTGATACAATGAGTGAAAGAAATCAGTTTCAATATCTTTCTGCTGACACTGTTTCTAGGTACTCGTAAGTTTAAATTTTCACTAAAGACTTTCATATGAAGGTAGAGACATATTTGTGCACTCTGATTGATGCTGTTTACGAATCTGATAATGTGCAAGCATTGTTTGATGAGAATGATAGCGATGAAAATTTCTTGCCTTGATGATTGATGGATAGTGACACCGATGTTGATTTTGTGAATGATTTTCTAAATATTGATGACGCAACTTCCTTTGCGATTATCTTTTTGTCGCCACCAAAGATGCTGCATCCACCTATGCACCGCCACAGAGTGCCCAAGATAATTCGGCAAAATATATTCACGGGTCCAAATCCTATTACAAAATACTTGTCTAGTGTGGATACATTCAACTGCATCCTTAGTTCCTCTATTAGAGATATGATATGCAGATATTCCAACAAACAGCCGGAATTCATTTATGCTCACTGGAATGTTTAAAATCCTGCTAAACTGCCTCGTAAATGGAAGCCAATTACAGACGATGAACTATCAATTTTTATTGGAATTTTGATGGCAGTCCAATCAATCGAATCCGAAGTCATTTAGGGACCTGTGAAAAAAAATGCATAGCCTTTATACCGTGCAACCATGACACGTAAGAGATTTACGGATATTATGCGATTTTTACTATTTTGGCTGTCATGCCACCAGAGCAGTTTGACAAAGAAGATAAGGCTGCAGTAATATGATTAACTCCAATTTGAGAGTTCATTATCAATATAGCAGCATAAAGTACAACGGTAAGTGCTATACTTACTACACAACGCAACAAAAGAGACACACCAGCGAAACTTGTATCAAGTGTAAAGCGGCCATTTGCTCAGAACACAGCGTCACTCAAACCAAGTGTGAAAATTGCCACCTCGGTCCATCCAAAAAAATCTTAGTGACATGTGAAAAAAATTTTCTTCAAATAAATATGTAAATACATTTATAAATTTACATTTTTACTCATTTTCAATGTCAAGGGAAGACAAAATTACAAAATTACAAAAATAAGGAACGTGAAATGTTGACCTAGTAGTCAGTATATAATACGTCGAATATTTCTTTAAATATTTAAAAAATAGGTTAAAGGAAAGCACTTGACTTTAATGTTTTTATTTCTGACCTTATTTATTATTAGTTATAAGCCAAAATTGCATTCAGATTTCTTCTTACAATGCATTGTTATCTGAAACGTTATTCCAAACGTCCTAATTATTATGTCTATTTGAGGACTATGTTTTCTCTGAATGAAATCCTATTTCCGTCACATTGCTTACAATGTCATTTGACGATTTTTACATCCATATATACGAGTACATATGTTGCTTGGCTAAATAATGAGAAAGATCATTCGAAAATTGTAGTAGGTAGTAGGTAGTGACTCCGGACCCAGACAAGGCTCAGTGAACTTAGCCTTCCGACCGTATTCAGTGAAGACTTACCTTCTCGAATTAGCTTGGAAGTCTTAGAGAAGTCACCAAGGTTTTAAGACCAGCTTGGTTGTTGCTACAGATGCAGGGGGTTGCCGTAGCTAAAGTGGTAGTGTATTGCCTAGTGTAGTGTAATCTTCAGCTTTGCCTTCTCTATAAGCACATCTTTAAACATACAGTAATATACGTATGACACACTCGTATATGCATATATAAAGTACAAAATTTCGCCTTCTACACTTCTGTAGTTTTTAAAATCCAGGGATTCATTGGTACATAACCGAGTCAGGTGCTAATGTGAACGGGATGAGGCACTTGTCTCACTTGTATGCCAAAGTCCCGTAAAGAGTTACAAGAATTAAAGAAAAATAACTATGGGGCTATTTCCTCATGTCATGACTTAAACATGTGATATTGCTTTTTAGTTCAGACTCCAATTTGATTGATTGATTGATTCATTCATTTATTAGTTAAATATATAAATGTTACAATTTATATGCTAATATAAAATAAATTTAATTACAATAGGAATTCTGTCGAAACTTACAATCCACAGTTGAAAGTATATTACATAAAACACTTAGGACATTTAATATTAAACGCTCTTTTAAATTTAGCAACACAAGATTTCCAACATACAGAAAGTAGGAGTGTATCTACAGCACTTTAATGTTGTACGCATCTTCTTGCTTTTTAATATTTATGCATATGTTTAAAATTATTGCATAGTATTTAAAATGTGGTAAACAATAGAGCTGAAAATCATTATTGCATCAATGAAGCTAAGTTATTTTTATTTGTGAAAAGAAACCCAATTTTCGAACATATATACTTGTAATTTGTCAGACTATTTCAACTACTAAATACAATATTTAATACATTACACTTGTTCATACATATTTTCGTTAGAGTTTAAAGTCATTAATTTAGTTTTAAAGGTATTTCATTCACGGCCATACTTCTAAGTTCCTTAAGTCATTCAACAATCTTTTTATGCACTTCACTTATGCAAAGTATCGTCAGAAAATAACACAATTTTACACAACTTCAACACCATTTCAACACTGAGCTTATGTCATATATGTATGTACAAGGTAACTCCCAATTTAGACCATTGTGGCACACCAATATTAATCAGATTTTTAGTTGAAAATTTATGTTTAATTTTGGTTACCTCCCAAAGTCCACTAAGGTATGATTCAAACCCATTAATGACGAGAGTCCAAAATGTTCGATACAAGCCTGAAAGTTTCAGGTGTGGCTTCTATTGTGTGTGATTTCTTTTTTTCTGATAAGGTTTGGGCACACGTCACGGGCTATCCCATATATGTAACGTTAGTTCTGATACCACAAACATTGTATAAATAATAACACTGTATAGCTATATGCAAACAAATAATTTCAATATTTTTTTTTCACAAATTTAAAGATATATAATAATATTTCTGGAAGCAAGATACACAGAGTCCTACATAGCAACTTGAAACACATTGTAGTACAATGTGATTTGTATAGAGAACCTGCACATCGTCGTCTTATTCTATTGGTGATCTTTATAATAAAATAAATCTTTATCTTTATAAATCTTTATAATAGTCCACTCGATCGTAGTGAGTATTAACATATTTTTTTAGGTCTACGAAAACCACCAGGAGGTTTCGGTTCACCAAGAGTCCGAAAATAAAACCGTGCTATCGAATGCCTGAATTGAAGTTGGGGTAATTTTGAACCAGCTTTTTTGTGGAGTAACGAAACGTTTTGAATGGAAACATCTATCCGCCACGTAAAGATGGACGACCACCATTTCTTCCCTCTAGCACCTATTCGGTAGTTGTTTACATTTTGGTCCACACGGTCCGTGCCACTCATATTTGCGGTATACCGTGCAATTGCATAGGGTCGTGGCAGTTCAATAGCCTTATGCTCTTTCCGGGAATATCGGGACACTTTCGTAACTGGAATTTTTCCAAAAAGTGTTGTTGCTTGTAAACCAATAGTCTCTTTTGCTAGGATGAGTATTATAACCAGTGACTATCAATATGCTAATATACACGGGCATTTCGTTCGTAGTGATGTTTGGTCTTGCAACTCCCCGGAACACAGCATACTTGTTTTTTTTCTCACACAAAAACTTATATATCTCTTCTTCAACAAAATTTCTCGAATTGTTAATATGGTTTGGTTTTTGACAATCGATGTAATTGGCTTCAGGAAAGTGCGGCATCATTGCTCCATCATCGTCATTGGTTCAAACAAGCTCTGCAGTACCTTCAATTCTTTTTTTTTCGGATGGACTAAGTTTCCTTCTCTGTTTCCGATTCCTCAAAGTTTTTCTGTGGTTCCTCGTTTGCTTGACCTCTAAAAATTCGAACGCGGTGAATTGCCTGTGCCCTCGCAGAGAGTCGAGTATCTGCCTGCGTTTACAGACTACGTTTACGAACATTAATTTTGGTTGCCGTTGCTTCGTTTGTTGTATCTTTTGTAACATTGGTAGATAATGGTAAAATTTATGGTGCTACACTTACAATGTACAAATCCCCTCCTGATGCATATGGTGTTACTAAATGATGGAGTTAAAGATCAAATTAAGAAATGAGTTATATATAACATCGCTCAAATAATTTATCAGCCCTTCATAAACATCTACAGTATTTTTTGTTCAGGCATTTGCTATTATACATATGATACAATAACACACCACTCATATCTTTTCATAGAATCTAGTTCAAAAAATGAACAAACAAATGTCTACCTTCTGCTCGTCCCCATTTTGCTTTCAACTCAAATTCGAATACTTAAAAAAGCGTTTACTTTTGCATAATGCAATATTTTTGTCTTATTCTCTTTGGTATCCTTCATACTGTACATTGCATAAACTTCAAACTCAGTAGTCGATGAAAAACAAACAGTAATTGTTTTAAAAAAATAAGGTGTTAAATTCATGTAACGTTAGGCCAAAATGGGTTAAGTTCAACACTTCTTATTCCATATTTTTTCCAGTTTGTCAAGTAGAACTTTCTATCAATTGCCTCGAGCACAGTTAAAATCTGGAAAGATTGTAAGAAGGTGTTCTGGCCAATGTTAATAGCCTTTTTCCAATTATGCATTGTCCATATTAAGGTTCTTTCACAAGAATGACCTTTCTTAAACTCAGATTGCTGTTTAATTACAATGTTATGGATTTGAATATAGTTTACAAGTCGTTTGTTTACTATAATATTTTTCCAATATTTTCTCTAGTGTTGGTCACACATCTTTATGTTCGCCAATAGAACTATAATTGATTTCTGTAACGAGTTCGGAAATACCATGAACTTATTGATGATGGTTAAAATATCCCCTCTCACAAGGTTTTCACTAAAACTATTGGTGTTTGTGAAATCTATATCTTTTTTGTTAGCAAACTAAAGTGAAAATTGTTTTGAATAGGACTGATACTAGAAATATAAAGCATACAGAAGTTGTCCGGCTCTGGAAATTTCTTCCCATTGACCTGAGAAGAATGACAATCACGAATAAATTTACGTCGTCCTTACTCGCACTGCTAGCTACAATCTAATATGCACAAAATTATATGAACATGTTTTTCAACTCTTTATGTATTCTCTATGAACTTATTAATTTATCTTAAACTTCTACTTTTTCTGTTACATAATATTTAATTCTTACTTTGTTTTTTTATTTTTACTATTAACTTTGCCATCTCTCTCTGTAATTTCTCCTTTGTAAATGTAAAGGTTTACAAATTATTGTATAAGATTATTTAGTCTTCCTTTGTAAGTAATATATAAGTTGAATAAATGAAATGAAATGAAGACAGAACTATTTATTTCGACAACACTATCTATAAAGAAAAACTATTTAAATAATTTGTTATTGCACACAGATTCTTCTCTATTGCACCATTTATTTTTAGACTTGTAATATCACTGAGAAAAGCCTAATACACGTTTTAATGTTTCTATTGTACCCCATCATTGCTTTGTAATGCTACTTTGTATTGCACATTGTTGATTTTAGTCTTATAGCATTCTACGAGTATATGTATTCCAGTCTTCGCTTCTCTTTGTTATCACAGCTTTGTATCTTAATTTTGTTGTCTATACTAACTTTAATAGTGTTGCAGTTTGTTGCAACATACTCGTAATCTATTAGAGTTTGAGATGCGGCAGTTGTATGCTCTTGCATTTAAAAGTTCAGAAAAATTAAAATCTGTGTTATCGTCACCATTAAAAATTATTTTGTTAGCATTTTTAATTCTGGTGTCAAACCAATTTTCAAGAAAAATACTAACATTTGCCCTTGGAGCTTTGTACATAACAATAAATACAACTGGGACATTATTTAATCACACGTTCACAGCCACTAATCAAATCAAATAACCAAGAGCGAATTCATCTACTTTGTTGTGTTGCAACTTCAACTTGACATAGACTGGGATGCCCGCGGTATACCTCGAATTTACTATATATTGAGCAATTATAATCTCTTAATTGGTATTCACATGTCTTTATTTTAGACGTTATATGACCTTCAGATAGAAGAATAATATCGATTTCATTGTTCGCAATTAACACGTATATTTCTACAAAGTTACTTAAAACTCTTTGTAAATATATTTAAATATGTCACAGTTTGCGGACTGGTCGTAAGCTTATACTGGAGTCTAGGCTCATCGCATCACAAACAATATAGAAAGATAGTCGTGAGATCTTAAATTTACCCTTGTTTAGCTTTTTGACCTGGTTCAGTGATCATGGCCTATTTAGGGCTATAAGTAAGGGCACATATATGATGGAAAAAATGATGAGTGGGAGCTCAACCCGAGTGCTGCTTTCTTTAATACTTAATTTTTCCCATTAGAATTCTATGCTTTGTTGGTAGAAAAAAGGCATCTTATATGTAAATTTTTTTTCAACAATATCCAGCAACAAATGTGATGACACATTTAATATTAAAACTTTATTTAACCCCTGAACAGATGCACATACATATGGACACATTTTTCAATGGAATGTACAGCCCCACAAAATAGAACTGTCCTCATTCCTAAAGAATTCAACAAAAGCAAATTATAATTACGTTGCCTAATGCTGTTTGAATCCTATTCTAAGCTTCTTACCCCGCAAAAAAAAGAAGTCAAAGTTAAATGCACACTCGCAGCCAAACTCCACATACTCTTACCTCAGCCTAAAATAAACCAAATACTGTTATATACTTTCGTTTCAATAAATTCAAATCTTTTCCTTTTCCTTACTTTGTCGAATCAAAAGAAATAAAAATAAAAAAAACACAAAAAATGAAATCTGAGCTGTTACTCAAAATACCATCGTACAAGGATCCTTATTCAAAAAAAAAGAAAAAAACGCATCTCCCAAGGGACATGGGCAAACAGAGAGAAAAAAAGGTCTGTGCCGGAGCGAGTAAAAGGGAAGAAAAGGAGAAAAGAAAATTCCAATTCTCTAATCGGTTTATATAGACAAACAAATTGAGAATCAAAAATTAGAAAGGATTACAAAAGATAATTTAAAACGGATTTCATTGAAGGATATCTCTTCAACTTACGTACCATGTGGTGGTAGAAGTGGTCCCTTGATGAAAATCCCACGTCACCTTGTGCCTAGTATTGCCATGTACTCGTATCTGTAGCTGCCCTAATTTTGTTGTCTGGAAATCTGAATACATATTTTTCAATCAAACAATTTAATCCGTTTCCTTTCGGCCTAATGAAATGGATCTTGAGCTTGAAGGATTCTGCAGCATATTCAAGACTGTCGAGATGCTTTGTCTGCGTGATGTTTGCTTACTTGGGGGTACGATTAAAGAAAAAACTGTTTGACAGTAGATATATCCATGTATCGCCACAAAGCAGGGCGAATATAAAGAGCTACCGTTGTCAGTCAGAAATCGACAGGAAGGGGAGAAATGTCAAAGTGACAGGGTTCTTTTAATGGCACTTTTGGGGTTTTCTTTTGAATGCAACTCGCCTTTGTCATTTTGCACTTGTATTTCATTATAAGTATTTTTAGAAGCACACTCAGATAGGGATTGAGAGGGTTCTTCTTCCTATATACCTATACATATATATACATATATATATTTTAATTTAACAAAAAAATCGAATGTGTGGGGAAAATATTTTCGATTATCTTTTGAATGGAGTTGGCGTATTCAAAACAAGATCCGGGGTGCTTCAATACGGAATATATACGAGTACTCATATATACCTATGTACACATATTAAAGAAACGGAGTTCCACCAGGATGCTTGAAGACGAAAGATTGAATCAAGGAAAGAAATATAGTATACAGCGTGGGTTTGCTTCCATATTCACTACATAAAATTTATCATCAACTATATCATCTTGCAAAATTGCAAGAACAGTTCACAGTTTTCTAATAACACTAGAATTGAATAAGCAGAAAAATGCTTTTAATCGATAATACGAGTAGGTAGAACAGTATACGAAATGCACAAGAACCGCAGATGAGCCCAGTGTCAATGAAGACCAGATTTTGTCAGTTCTCAGGCACGTACAGGAGCTTGAAAGATTTTACGATCTCCTCCTAGACCTTTAAAAGATTCAACTGGTTATAGAATTGAAGCCAAGGTATATGTATATCAGAGTGAATTCAAAATCAATTGCAAGATGATTCGGAATTTTAAGGGAAAATTGTGTTCAGCGATGAGACTCGCTTTAAGCTTAAGGAATACGTCAGTAAGTAAAATTTCTGTATTTGAAGTGAAACCAATCCTCAACTATATCACTAGATATCATAACATCCACATAAAACTACTATATGGTATGATTTGCATTTGCAGCATCGGGCCTATTTGCATAAAAAATGAAGCAGGTACCCGCGTTACAGTCAATAGTGTTTACTGAAAGATGATCAACGAATATTTAATTCCATTTGTGTTTTTGTCGGAATATAGCATTCGTACAAAAACTTATTCTATTGTACTACTCGTATGTACTCGTACTCGTATACTGAAATTTATCAGTCTTTCGAAGAAAGACTAGTAAGCGCTACAGTGACAAAGTGCCTACGGTAAAAGCACCCACCATATCACCGCCATGAGAGTTGATCGTACACTCATAGAGGTCGTGCTTCGCAGTGCCATAATTACTTTCACTTATGTGTCACTTATACTTAGGATACTCAAGTGCTTAGAAAAAATGTAGTGACCCGTCATGACACCAGTACACAGCGTGTAGTCTTTTCTACTGCGGATAGTAGGAAAGTTGCTGATCTTTTATAGATATTGGAAATCATTCTCTTGGTCTGTCGGCGAGGATGCAAATAGTCCTTACGCAGTCTCAGGTTCTGACACAAAAATACTTCTCTTAGTCTTGCGTCGCTAGCTCACGGGCGGTCTCATATCCCATGATTCCATTGTAACCTGTAAATAACACTCAGTAAATTCAGTAAGCGCAGCTTGCTTATCATTACATACGCAAAGGCTTCTCCTTCTGTGCCGCATTCTAAATCGGTTTTTGAGTCGTCTACGAAGCCCTGATAATATTCCTTTTTTTGGGTCAGAATCTGGCCGGAACTATTTCTGGTCACAGGTCAAGTCTATTTCTTATTTTTCTCTGGTGTCATTGCATCAGACGGCATCTCTATATTTACCGCAATCAGCATCCGAAATCAGTATCCTATTCTCCAGCCATCTTATCGATGTACACATGCCGTCAAAAGTTCAATGGTAAAAAGCACCTTTCTTGTCAAGTACGCCTTAATTCTGCCCACCTGATTTTGAAACGCACTCTAGGAGGAGTGTGTTTGTTGAGTGAGTGATTTCAAGACTCGAATTTCGTAATTTGCTACCAAGATCTTGGGATCTAAAGCCGCTCGATTATTTTATGTAGGGGTACGTGAAATCGCTTGCTTACGTGGATAGATCAGTAACGGTTGAAGCTTTGGCAAACAATATACGACAAGTTATTGTATTATATACGACAAGTTAGCGCAGCAGATGTTCGAAAAAGTGATCGAAAATTGGTCCAGGATACTCTCTGCAATTGTAATTATTTGAATTTAATTCTCCGATCTACTTCAAATGGAAGAACCCTCTACGAGAATGATTTTTAAATGAGTGTCAAAAACAGAGCCAAATCAGTGTTTATCAGATTTTATCCAATGTATTTCTCGAATATCTTAGACAATTTTTTGCCATGTAATTTGGTCAACATCACTTTAACATTTGTCTTATGTTAAAAAGTAGAAAGCGAATTGTTCATCGATTAGAAATATTCCACCGCGATGGATCTGTATTGCCATAGATTTGAAAATTCGCGGTGTAGCATAAATATAACTTTGAAAAAAATTTTCTTTTATTACACGTTTTCTTCAATCTTGGGAAAAATAAAATGATGGGCAAGCATCAATATGGAGACACTATCGATCGATTAAATAGAAAACTTTAGGAGCCAAATTTGGTATCAATAAATTTAAATAAAGATATATTCTACTCGCACTCACCGCCAAAGGGTCCAGTTTGAAACTGAGTAAATGAACATTTAATTCCGGGTAATAAGGCCGAAACAGACAAAGCTAGCAGACGCGATTTGTAGGCAGTGATAGTAGTAGTAGTATAGCTTTATTAATGTAAAAGAATTTAGTTTTTACAAGATTTACAATGATACGCATTGGCTTTTGCCGTCAATCGAGAAAGGATCGTTTTTAAATGATAGAATTAGTTCTTTGTCTATTTAAAATGCGAAAGGCTTCATGCGAAGAGAGAGTGTTTTTTCCATAAAAGGATCTTCTAATTTAAACACAGCGTCTTCTCTAGTTCTATGGTTGCACAGTATACATTCATCACTTCCACCAGTTCTTTGTGTTATGTAATTTAATTGCAGTAGTTCGCCTAAGCTTTTCCAATTATGAAAATAGTTCAGATCCCCACGGGCAAACAATTTTATATTTCTTACTTGGCTTTGTTCGTTTAGCCTTTTAAATAACTCCCGCTGTAATATTTTAATCTTTATTGAGAAACGTGCAGTGCATTTCTAAAGTTTGTTTGGTATACTTGCACTTCGTGTAGATATACATTATGCTCACGGCCCAGTTTAATCAATTCGGCAGAGAAATGGAGGTTCCGATTTTTGATGTGCACTACAATTTTATGGAGAAGACGACGATTAGGTTCTGTTCAAATTTTCGAAACATATAGGAAGGGTAGATACATGAAGCGGTAGCAACCCAGTTTCCAGGTACAACATCTATTGGCGTATTTTCTGACAGTCGGAATATTTTCCTTAGAAAGTACCTCAAGAGTTATTTTAACTTCCTCAATCTACCAGATCGGCCATACTACTGCCTCATTCTCCATCCCAACGCTCATCCACAATGACATTCCAGCTGTCAGCTCTTTAGACAAGGCCAATCTGCTTGCTGCACATTTTGCGGCCAGTTCAACACTCCCAGATTGTGCTTTGCCTCCGCCTACATTTGAGTGCGTCGAATCTTGAATGGGACGAATCTACTTTCGCACTCGTGTAGTAGCAAGTGTACTTAAAGATCTCAACATACATAAATCCGCTGGTGCAGATGGTATATCTCCCCTTCTTCTGAAGAGTTATTCTTCCACGCAGGCAAAACCACTGTGTAAGCTTTTTCATCAATTATACTCTTTAGGACTCTTCCCGAGCATATGAACAACAGCATTTGTCCAGCCCCTCTCTAAAAAGGCGAATCATCTTCTTTCTCCTCCTACGGACCCATTGCACTGGCGTCCCTTCTTCCAAGGTCATAGAAACGCTCATGAAATATCTCGAAACACGAAACTGGTGATTTGCTGACATGTCTCACCGAAAAGTGGAACCAAAGCGTACATCAATCTGGCGAAAGCAAGATAGTTGCACTTGATATTTCTAAGGCATTTGACAGAGTTTGGCATCAGGCTCTTTTGTCGAATGGATTAGAAACTACCTTTCGGAACGTTCAAGTGAAGTTGTCTTTTCTGGTTTCAAGTCTGATATTCACAAAATAAATGATGGTGTGCCCTAGGGCTCCGTTCTGTCTCCGACACTCTTCTTAATTTTTATCAAAGATTTCTTGTCTGCCACTTCTAATCCAATATATCCCTTTGCTGACGACAGTGCTCTCTACTTTTCATATTCATTTCTGGACTCACGTCCCTGCTTGTCGGATGTAAAACGTGAACCGCAGCGTATGTTAATCTCATTAAATTCCGATATTAACAGCATAACTAATTGGGGAACTATCAACAGAGTGGAATTCAATACTTCCAAAACACAATGCTATCTGCTGTCGTTAAAGCAAAATTTAAACACCCGGCCAATATCCATTCATGCTACTCTCATCGTCGAAACCGGTATGTGTTTCAATGAAAACTTACGTTGGAATGACCACACATTCGATGTCGGCAAAAATGCTACGAAATGTTAGGTTTCCTCAAGCGATGTAAGTAATATTTCATCCCCTCTTACCTGGCTTTAATATATAAGGAGTTTATCCGCCCAAAACTGGAGTACAACGCCCACATCTGGTAAGGTGCCCCCAAGAACTATTTGCACCTGCTAGATAGGATCCAAAATCATGCGAAAAAACTCATAGCTGATGCTAAAATCACCCTGTCAATGGACACCCTCGAACACCTTCGAAATATCTCGTGTCTCACTTTGTTTTTTCGCTCTTACCACCATCAGGACTCCATTGAAATCACCAGTAGCATTCCGCCCCTTCAAACCTTTAACCTTAATACCCGTCTCGCTATGTATGCTCATCAGTATACCCTCAAACCCACTTTCGGACGCACTCTGAAATATCCTAAGCCGAACAACTCGTTTGTGGAACGCCCTGCCGAGCTCTCTATTTCCTAGTCATTGTAATAGTCAGACATTTAAAACCAACATCGGTACCTATCTCTCTTCCCTCCCAAATTAACCCATTACCTTAACCCCTTAAGCGCGTTCTACTTTATGCCTGCTTCAGATACTTTAAATTTGACACTTGGCGCTGTTTTCCTTTTTCCCAAGATCCAATTTTCAATTACAATTGATTGCCCTTTTTGATTCCTTTAACTTCTCTTCAAGGGGTTTTCTACACGATAACTGTAGGCTGATCAGTACTCCGAGGTATTTGTATTTCTTGTCTTTCTATAGTTCCGCATTTTGCCAGATCCATTTTTCATCCATTGCGTAGGGGATGCCCTTCCGATCGGAAAAAAAAAATAATTTGTTAGTGCTAAGATGCAATTTCCATATTTTGCAGTTTTGTTGCGGCTTATTTATAACATGTGTGGTATATAACGAATTATGATATTGTTAGCGTAGAGTAAGAAGGTTATACGTAACGCATACGGATAGACGATATGTTTTCTAGCACTCTTAGCACTTTTGTCGAAACTCAGTTTAAAGATCAGGCTCTTCTGTCAATGCTATTAAAAATCGCCTCAATTTTTTATTTTTTTTTTCTTTATTTCACATCCAAAACTTATATAAAATTGAAATAAGCATTACAACGGTTGTTGTTTGATAAGAACATATTTGTGTAAAATTAGTGCTATACATTCAGTATTCCTGTTTGAAGAGAGGTGAATGTACCTTATAGTTTTAGTAAAAGTACAAAATTTTAAAAGCAAACAAAAAAGAAACTGTTGATAAGGAAAGCAATTATAATAGAATAATATTTATAATAATGAAGTATAAAATAAATCGATCAATTAAAAATTATATAATGGGTTTAAAAATAATTATCTATTGATTTCTCTAAGGAAACACAGTTTTAGTTTCTCCTAAGGTTTCGCATCTTAGGCTTCCCCGTAATAAATTAAAAAGAACTGATGCAGTAACAGCTTAAAAACGTGAAAAGTGAGTTTTATAGATTTATGGTACAGTTACAAAGTATCTGGAACTAACGCGTAAATTGTAATTCTCATGAATTCGGGTAGCCAGATATCCTGAGATCAAAAACAATATATTCAAGACCTTGTAGCAGTAAAGATTCCTTAAGGGCAGAACACCAAGAATTCTGAACAGTTCAAAACAGGGAGGTAAAGATTTACCTTGCACATAATTTTAATTGCATGCTTTTTTCTGTCAGTAAAGGTTCGATTTTATTGTAATACGTACCACCCCAATAATTGATCTCTGATCAAAATTTGTGAAGATGTTCGTGTTGGGTTTGACAAGGTTTGATTGTATTCTTGGATTTTTCAAAGGCATTTGATAGCGTCAATCATAAAATTTTACTGAATAAACTTAAGACTAAGTTTCCTTTGAAAATTCCTTATGCAAGATGATCAAATCATACCTTTTCAATAGGTCACAGTATGTATTTCACGAAACTTAGTGCTCTAGTAGATTAAAGGTTCCAATGGGCGTCCCACAAGGCTTTGTGCTTGGACCCCTTTTATTTTCCTGTTTCATTAACGATATAATTGAATGTTTCACAGATTCCGAATATCATATCTATGCAGACGATGTTCAAATTTATAAAATGTTTCCAAAAGCGGATATAATTCCAGCCTCCAGCAGAATGAATCAGGAATTGTGTAAAATCTCATCTTGGACGGCTGAAAATGAGTTGAAGCTCAATCTAACAAAAACCAAAGCCATGATAATAAGCAGAAGCAAATGTAAAGAATACTTCCCTACTCTCCTCCTCAATCAGAACCCAATCACATATGTGGAAAACACAAAAAATCTTGGGGTTTACTTTAATTTCGACCTAAACTGGGATGTACATATAAATAGGACAGTTTCAAAAATCTATAGTGCGCTTCGAGGCCTAAGTCCCACAGCAAAGTATTTACCAACCAATGTGAAGCTCAGATTAATAAAATCATTTATTTTACCCATTTTTCTGTACAGCTGCGAACTATTTGCTAACATGAGCTTTGAGTCCAAGAGAAAACTTACTGTTGCATATAATAGCTGCGCAAGATATATATTTGATCTGAAAAGATACGACCACATTTCCGACTACTCTAAATAGCAGGCTGCTCCTTATCAAATCTTTTGAAATATCGAACTTCGTTATTATTAAAAAAAGTAATACAATCTAAAGAACCAAAATATCTTTTTGACCATATCAAGTTTGTAAGAAGTAATCGGACATTGCAAATATTTCTACCTAGATATAAGTACCTTGTGACCTCAAGGCAATTTTTTGTTCATGCCGTTCAACTTTGGAACCAACTTCCCCTCAGTATTAAACTTATAAGCAACACAAACACTTTCGCGAAAAAGACCTTTACATTTTTTGCCGAAAACTCCTAATTCCCACATTTATTTTTTTATTTTTTTTTTACATGTTCTATCTTATCTTTTCATATCTTCTCTCACTTCCCTTTCTTTTCTTCTTTATTTCATTTAACTTTTTAAACTGAACTCCCTCTATAAGTTTAAGTGTATTATTTAAAATATATTAACTCTGATGTGTAATATAAGCATGTGCACCTTAAAAGATGTATAATTTACATCTTATATGTACAATGAATATAATAATAAATAAAATAAATAAATAAATAAAAATAAATACGATATGTATTCCGTATTGTAGATTTGATTTCAATAAACCTTCATAGAATAATTTTAAAGTAGGAATACAATAGTAGAGGGTGAGGTGGTAAAGTTGCCATGTTCAAATAGAGTGTATCGTCTCTTCAGCAGAATTTATGATCTAATATTATACCTAAATATTTGCAATTATTAACTCGCTTGATCCTAAAATAGTTATTACCTAAATTCACACTATTGTTGAATGTTACTGGATTATATCTGCTTTCAGCTAAACAAAAACGCAAGCAGCTCGGTGAATGGTAACATAAAGGAAGGTCATCGCATTTTGCACCCCTGATATTAAAGATCATGAACTTTGTTTTATCACTGATTACTTGTTTATGGTATTTGAACTATGTCCGCAATCTGTCTAAATTATAATTTACATCCGCAAGTAGATCAGGATACGTTTTTTTGGAATATAAATTAGCGGTATCATCAGCAAATGCTGTAATGTTATCTTTAAAATGTTGTACAAATAGCGAATGCACATACATGATATTGAAAAGAGGACTGGACCCAAAACAAAACCTTCTGGAACACCTGTATTGATAAAATGCTGACATGTTAATATTTGTTTGGTCTTACAATAGGTTTTCGATTTTGTATATACGACGTAAACCAACCATGAATAAAGCCTCTGAAATCCACTTCATAAAGTTTATTTAAAAGCCCACCATGTCGAAAGCATTACTAATATCTACAAATAAAACGTCTGGGTCTTGGGATTCATCATATTATAAGCATCCTTCGTGGCCTTGCCACCTTTAAAGCCAAACTGAGAAAGACTAAAGTAATTTGTCTTATCTAAAAACGTTAAAAGTCTCTTGATTTGATCCCTCTCTCAAAAACTTTTGAAAAAAACTGACAAAAGAGATGTAGCTCTGTAATTGTTTAATACAGTAGTACTCGTATTTCCCTGTTTATGCAATGGTTTTATTATTGCTTGTAACATCCCAATAATTAATTGGCAACATAAAATACTTATTTTCTTGAATTATTTATTGAATTGTAAAAAAAAATGAATTTAAATTAATTTTCAAAAAATGTTTGCTCTTACTGTACACTAGAATTAAGAGTATACCAAAAAGCTCATAAAACTTTAACAGATGTTCTTAATAAGCCCTTCCGGCTGTAATTGTTCTATTCCACCAAATGGGTATCAATTATGACACTCTTGTTCAATTATGAGTTTGATGTGTCACTCGTTGCGACCGTTTTCTACCGTCCTTGGAAGAACACACCACACTTCTTGCGCGTATTAGTTGTAAATATATTTTGCCCCTTGGTTGACAGTTTTAGAAGCCCGTACTCTAACAGAGACAAAGGCAGTAACAATCTATCCTTTGTTTAAACCTTTGTATTATTGTTTCGAAAGAGTTTAAAAAACAATAAAATAAAAAAAATTATTAACGTCTTTCATTACACCAACAGAGGCTTATATATCGAGTCACACGTCCCCTCGCCTTTTACCGCTTTTTCAGTTTTTTTTTTCAGTTTTTATGCATTTTTATTTTTTAACTTAAGTTCTACCGACTTAAGTTGCCACGACGGCATCTCCGTCTACGTTAAATGCGATTCAGGGAATATTCCACCCTGAATGCAAAAATTAAAAAGAAACATAAAACATCTGAAATTTGAAGGGAAATATTTTTCAATACAAAGCTGGAATTCTGATTAAATCCCGAACAGGTACATAGATGTTTTAACAGACAAAACAATTTTGTGTATTTACGCATCATAAACTTCATCCCAAAACTCAAAATTAAGAGATGTTCTAAGAGCAAAAATGTGAATTTTATTTGGCTTTTTGTACTCAGCTTGTGTAGTTCTGGGCACCCTACAATCCAGTTGAATGCTGGTTAAATTATGATCACTTATTTCCAAGTCAACGGCTACTGTTTTATAATTGACATAATTGCTTCTATAAAGCCGTATAAATATGTAATCCAAACAGGAAGCTGTTTGTAGGTTTATCCACGAAGATATCCACGAAGTATACAGTCTTCTACCCTTATCCAAAAATGTCCGGGCGATGCTTGTTAGAGAGAAGATGTTCTTGACTGTGGAATAATCTTTTCGGAAACCAGCTTGTAGTCCGCTAAGTAGGACATTTTCACGTATCCAATTTGTTAGGCATTCCAAGATAATTCCTGTAGAAATGTTGCTGGTCACATTTGAGAAAGATATGCCTCTGTAGTTTCTTAGTTTAATTGGGTCTCCTTTCGTGAATATTGGGAATATTACTGCAGGAAAGCACCAGTCACATTTTCAATGACTTCGTAAGGAATACGATCTTCCCCTGGAGCTTTATTTGAGCAGCATCTATGTATAACTCTGATGACATCCTGGAAAGCTATAGGTTGGTCTAAATAGTTTACTTCGATGATATCTAGCGCACATTGAATGTGGTTTTCATTTTACGGTGAATCCAGCACCGTTAACTGTGTTTTTCATCTTCCATAAGAACCTACTGAATGTACGAGTATGTATAGCCTTCGTTTTTGCTCGCAGATCCTTTTGAAGTTCCTATTTGTAATATGGTACATACATTTTGCATTTTTGGTGCCCATACTTCTCAGGCGCTTTAGAAAGGCAAACTATATTTTCCTCGCTGCCTCTAATTCCCAGTCATACTCGCACTAACCTTGTTTTCCTTTATTTCTTGTATTAGATATCGATAGTGTCAATAGTTACGGTTCCTCATTTAGTATTTGATTAAATTCCAACTTTAAACTCAAGTCTCCAATGACTATAAGACCAACCTTGCCAAATTCCAACAAAAAGTTAGGCAAACTAGTGTAGTCATTCATCCATTTGTTACAATTGACATAAACCAGTTTTATGTACATTCTAACTCTTGCAATTTACATTTCAGTCAAATGTATATAGTATTTTCATAAAGCGGCACAGTCTTTTTTATCCCGTATAACCATTCTCTGCTGGCCCTGCCATGAGTGGATATTCCTGTTGCCGATATTCAAAGGAATGTTTAGTGTTAGAAATAAGATTCGAAGCATTTTATACATATGTTTGTCAACAATAGTGTAGTAGTTTTTATCTCAGAGTTCCAGCAGAGCCTAAAATCCCTAAGCCTTTAGCTAATTGTTCTATAGAAATAAGAAGCAAATTATGGGCGCAACAGTCCTCTGCTAACAATAACATAGTCTTTTTATGCACAGAAATGGGACTTACGATTTGCTCGAAGATCGGGAGGCAAAAGATTTTACTTCCGGAGGTTTGCCATTGATTGTAGCAAGGATATTGACATCAGAATAAATACATATTTTATGCTTCTCGGTATTGTCTGAGATTTGAACGTAAACCACTTTGCCAAAACACTAACTTTCGCATTGAGTGAATTCCCCTTTCTAGAGAAGGTTTTGGTTTTATTGGTAGAACTTCTGATGACAAAAGATATACGAGTATAATTCCTATGAAATAGGTTGCTGAGTTGTGGTTAAATTTTTGTATAAGATGGGAAATATATCGGTTGCTGCCTTGGTTACTCAACATAATCGAGGCTTGAAATTTGGGGTTAGAAGTGATTGATCATGTTGTTAGATTAGAAATCGGTAAGCCTCTCCAAACTTTAAGTAATTAAATGAAATCTGAAAAAAAATCTTCGGTCGCCATTTGTTTTTGAGTAGCCGTAGTATGTTGTTAATAGCGTAAGTTCGGCATCATTTTCTGCAGGATGGCATTGGATACAATGAGTAAGAATTAGTTTGTATCCGTACCTAAAAAGTATATTAATTCACTACATGTGAAGCCATACTTCATTTTGCCTTCACTCTGCAAAGATAACCAAGGCAGCATTTAGAATCATGGCAGGTGACTATTGACAATGTATGTCAATAGTCATACTAAGCTTATTGGAAGTCACGATACACTCTTCGAGGTTAAAGACTAATTAGTTCTATTCAGTGATCTTAATATCAAATTTTGTTGCTCTATTTCTATTTGGAAAGATACGAATATAAAATGAGTTTAGTATAAATATTTACAAAAGCGGCCGAATATGTCATTGGAGTCGACACTGGTTGATATTGGATCAGAGCTTTCTCATTTCGACTTATTCCAACTTATCCAACTAATTTAACCGGATTATTGCATTATTTTTCAGACAGATATGGAGCTAGTCCGTCCAGAAAGAAGTGCCTCATAAATGATTGTTGATTTTCTAACTATAACTTCCAAGCTTGTCATACGAGTTTGCAAATTTCTGTATGTTATTTAGGCAGTTATTTCTTTACAACTGCTGAGCTTTCATGAATTCGAAAGTGCCATAAGAAACCTATCACGAAATTAGTGTAAGTATTGTAGATTTGTTCATGGGGAACAAAATATAACACACTCTTGAACACATAATTAGGAAGTCGAACTATAATACATTGGGACGCAATTTTAACACATAATATATTGTTCATATGCTATCTACCAAAAAACTAAAAACCTCATTGGTCGAAACATAACTTTTGAAAGCCTTAATTGGATAGATTCAAAAGTTTCTGTAACTTGAAGTAAGTCCGTAATAGGCATCAGAATGAACGCTCGTCTACTTCTTCTTCTTTTCCTTTTACCTTTTACATATGTGGGGTCGGGTCTCCTTGTAGGTACTCTCCAGATCGTTCGGTCCTGGGTGTTCGATTGCTCTATTTGTTCTCTGCCTAATTCATTTGTGATATTCGACCACAATGTTGTTTTATTCCGTCCTCTCCCCCTTGAATGTGTTGGAATGTACAGTACTTTCCCTACAATATTATCTTCTGGCCTCCTCATTTTTTTCCATTTTTCTCTAGAGTGCTTTTACCTACTTATCTAAGTTTTCTTGCAGTTGACTAGCTGGTTCCGCAGCAAGAACGACATCATCTGCATATAATATACACCACGGCAATGCGCATCATATATCCTTGTAGAACTTATTTGCAGCTTCGTACTTGACTGTAACTACCTTTCTTTCGTCAGGGCATTAGCTGTTTTACATGATTGGTGATCTTGCTCTAGGTTTGATTTTTGCAATATTTTGAAAAGGTTTTTCTACTCTTTTGGTACATTTTTTACCTCCTCATTCCACCATATTGGACCTTTGTTTTTGCTGATTCCAACTTTTCAAACATCAAGTCTAACTTTTTCTTCATTTATGCAAAGTTCTTCAAAGTTCGTCCACATTGCTTCAAGGCTTTGTTGTTCTTCCACACTATTCTGCCTTTTTCTAAATTTATCACTTTCCGCTTGATTCTTGGTGTTCTGTACGCGAATTCTTTGAAGGCTTTCTTCTGGGTAAATTCGGAGACTAAAAGACGATGCTGGGTGGTTAGTACTTCCCCAAGTATCACATTGCAGTCATTAAAGCCTCTAAGCTTCTCAGAATGAACACTCGATGATGAATAATCCAGAAAAGCCTCTGCTACTACGAATTATCTTAGGTCTACCTTTAAAATTAAGGCACAAATTACCACATTCGTAGACGTGGCTTATGGTCCTTTCTGCGGACTAACGCTAATTTATCGATGCAAGATAGCTACGTACCTCTTACACTTCTGCTGGTACACATACACACATCAGTACACTAATGTTTAGTACTGTCAACAAAATATTGAAGGCAAAATTGGGACCGAATTTTTTTAGTCATGTTGACTGACCAAATAGACTACTGAAAGAATGTTCCATCTTATTTACTACAATCAAAATTACCAAAATAACAGAGAAAAGCATTAGTTCTTCAGCAGTCATCGTTAGGTCGATCAGAGTAGTGACTTTTGCTTTATCAACTAACATGCATCGTATCTCCCTCATGTAGCCATATCTCTCCAAACGATGTTTAATGTGTTTGGATATCTTTATTACAATATAGGTTTTGGGTTCTAATTTATCGTGTTTATCACAAGGTACATATGTATGTTTTAAAACAAATATTATAAACTTCAAGAACGACTGAGATCATCTCACTTAAAAGACTTCTATAAAACTACCTTATATACAAATTTCAAATAAACTAAGTTACTTATCATAATCCTATTTGTCCTGCTTGCCACAATGGCTTCGAAATTTACGGCCAAGGAACTCCGTTTACAACCAATATACCATCCACATTTCAATATATACGAACAAGGTGAATCATATCCACTTCCAGGTACGAGAATAGGATAAAATCATTAATTCCAAAATCTTCTCTCGCCTCGATCTATTTATGTGCTTAACATTTCATGCTGTAGTACATGTACATACACTCAGTCCAGGAACTTGGCGTTATCGCATGTAGTGCAACGACATGGCCTTCATGTCATGCATGGTGTTCATTGTCACCGTCACCATCACCATCGTCGTTGTCGTCGTTGTCGATGTTGTGGTCATCTTCAGAATACTCCTTAGTTTATGAAACGAGTAACTAGTGCGATTGTCATCGTATTCGTGGAGAACGTCTTCGCATTAACAACGTTTATTATCACAAATGGATTATGTTGTCCTGAAATTTAGTAATGTCATTTCCCCCCAAGGTATTTCCAATCATGATGCGGCTCACAGTGAATTTTGTATGAAGTGCCTAGTTGGACAAACTATCGAATCAACTAAAGCAACTAAAGTGTATCTACATCTGGGCAAGATGAGTCCCTGTTGCTGTTAAGTTCAAAATCAACAAATAATTTAATTACCAATCCATGATAATATAATTCGGTTTGGGGTATTAATTAAATCTGCCAATCTATAGCGTATATCCTTTTCCACTTCCTGTATATTAAATAGGGGAAAGGAAAACATGTGCTGAAGTATTGTATGTGTTTATACATATATACTCGTACTCGTATATGAGTAGTTGAAGGACTTCGTAGCAATGTCACCGGTTTGCCTTTGATATCTCAAGTGTATGCCACGGTAGATAGTCAATTTAACTTATTATCAACTATTTCCTGTCTCTCATTGTTCTTGTTGAAGATCTAAAGGATAGCGTACTACCTACTCAATTAAATTCATTAGATGCCTGTTTTTTATATAAAAGACTTTAGCCGGAGTTATACGAAGGAGAAACTGCATCAGATACTCTCACCTTTAGGCAGTGCTACTGTTAAATTTAAGGTGATTTTCCACAAAACTTATACAAATAATGTAGAAGATGCAACGACTTTTGACGAATCCTGTAGTGCACCAAATATTGAACTTTATTTAAATAATTGAAATTCTTGTCTTAAATGATTTTCTGGAATTATCTCTTTCTTTGATAGAAATTGGATAGTTCCTTGGGCCAGAAATCGTAATTACAATTGAATGGTAAAATGTACACCACCATGCAGAGACAATGCAAAAACATTCATTTCAAAATAAAAAAAATAATGAATGCTGGAGAAATCTGTATTAGGTTGGTGAATCATGTACTTGATGACATGTGTACGTATGGCGTTGTATGTGAAGTATCTTTTCATCTTGTAGCATATTTCAATTAATTGTTACTTTTAGTAGAAAACAAAACAAAAGGAAAATAATAAAAACAATAATTGCAGAAGAAGAGGAAAATGGCAAAACCAAAGGATACACGTCACTCAATTCGTTTCAGGACACGGAAGGAATCCTTCGAGTTGTGTTGGGCAATGAAGGCACTAACTGGAATTTTGTTCTCCGCACTTTGAAGGTCTATTGAAAGCGGGGCTGAGATCTGTGAAATTTCACTTCACATGTGTACCTTTAAACCAGCTTCTGACCTTTGAAGAACTCACTACGCTTCTCGCATAGTTAGAAGCATGTCTCAACTCCACCTTGACACCGGATCACTTTCTCGTAGGAGAACCACTGCTCCATTTCGATCAGGGCTCGGATTTTACTGGAATTTAAAAAAAATATTGAAGTATTCTGTGTAATTATGAATATATTCTTAAATTAACTTATGTTAAAAACATTTGAAATTATCATTTCGTATATACCTTGTAACTTTTTGGGAAATTAATGGTTTTGGTATACTAATATTTCTTACCTTTTATTCCTTACATTTGTGATTTAGCTAACTTGAATTAAAGTGAGCAGTTTATCACTTCGTTAACATTTTATCTTCAAAGTCTAACTGAAATCAGATTGCAGAGCGCATGAAAGCCCACGCATACTACGCATGTAGTTAAACCTTTGGAAGAAAGTGCGTAGTTCGCTGAATAATGTTCCAATACATGTCAGCAGAAATACCTCGTTCAATCATCAACTACTCGTCTTCAGTGTAACCCGAGTTAAGTAGATCCTACATTCACAACATTCAATACAAGATTCAATAAACTTTTCAGTCTCCCGTTCTTCTCTTGTTTTTTCATAACTCTTCTGTCTAGTCCACTCCAACTACAACTTTCTCATCCTACGACTTTCATAAAGCAAACTTTCACAAAATCAGTGACTATCTCAGTGGATCCCCCTTTAACTTTCACTCCCTAACTATAAATAATGCCTTATACATTTTTTATAGAGAAATATTTAATTATTTTTTCCTTTAAGTTCCGTTTTCCCACGTTAAAACATCATCTACTGGTCCACCCTTGTATAATCGCAAGCCTCATTCCTTTCGAAATAAGACAAACAAGTTATGGGATGTTTTCCTTCGTATCAGATGCTTTTCCGACTAATCCAACTATCATCGTGCTTATCTTCATTTCGATTTACGATTAACTTTACGATTCCCTCTACAAGCGCTACCTTAACAATACGCAAGTCAACCTTATAAATGACCCTAAGTCCTTTTTCCAGTTTTTTAACTACAAAAGAAACTCTGATAATTAACTTCCTTCCCTCTCTTTCAACGAAAAGTCATCATCCGATCCACTCATCATTGCCAACCTATTGGCCACCTTTTTTAAACAATCATTCACTAACGTCTTCTTTGTACCAGATCCATCCTATTTTAATTACCTATGGAACTTCTCCAATGGTCCATTTCTCTCTCACACCACGGACCCGTCTTATATCGATTATAAGTTACACCACCCAGATGGCCTCTCTGCCATATTACGTAAAAAACTGTTGTCTTCTCTTTCTCTTGCACTTTCTAATCTCTTTCGTCTATCCCTTTCACAAGCTGAATTTACTCAGGCTTGGAAAATCTCCTTCGTAACCCCGATCCAGAACAAAAAATAACCAACTATCGTCCCACGTGGAAAACTGTTTTTACAGTGTTCGGTTTAGGATAGCCCACTCGGCTCCATTTTTGGCCACCTCTGGAGTTCCACAAGGCAGGCATTTTTTTTGATCTGATTCCTCATATATTGTTTAGAGCTTAATATCGCCAAATTCCAATCCATCACCTTTTCACATAAGCGGCACCAATCTCCTTCCCGACTCTGCCTTCTCCACAACCAACCTATCTCCTCCGTTCAATCTCTTCGTGATGATAGGGAGCTGTGATAGGGAGGTCAACTTCCGTTTACATATGGATGAGATAATCCTTAAAGCCAACTCTGCACTAGGTTTTGTAAAACGGTGGTCCAAAGAATGCAACAATCCATACGTGACCAGGTCTTTTTATATTATCTAACTTTCTTCTTCCCCTCCTAGAGTACGCCAGTCAAGTGTTGACCCAACAACACCGTGTTCATATCTCGAAAATCGAAAGCATCCAGAATCGTTTTCTTAAATCTGCTCTTCCAGATATACCCTGGGATGATCCTTTTATTCTGAACTCTTATCAAAACCGCCTAAAGACTCTTGAGATCAATTCAAACCCTACCGTCTTTGACTTTCTCCACACCACTCCCTACCAAAAATCCGTTTTCCTTCACCACTCCAACAAACAAAACCTTAGTTTTAAATTTAAATTTAAGCTTATTTTTAAGCTATAGCTTATTTTAAGCCGAATGGGTGGCCGTGGTAGTGAATTGGCTTACAAATCGGAAGGTTCAGTGTTCGAATTACAGCCTCGCCCGATAGACATATTAATTTTTTCAGTTAACGAAAATCAAGTATGATGAGTAGTTGACTAGAAATCAACAACAAGCCAACCTCCACTAAGAATTTAGTTTCCCCATTAAATGTTGGATGCCACCCATGGAGTAAAATAACCACTGCGCCCAAAAACATATTTCTTTCTCTTTCTATCCCATTTTCCAAAAAAAAAAATCAACACGTGCTCAGGCACTTTAAGTGTATTCATACCCACTTGAGTGTTAAGTTAAATAAATGGGGGCATTCGCCCCCACCAAAATTACGATGCTATTAAACTGTGCAGAATTCAGGTAACGTCTAGTCCGGGTATCATCGGCTCCATGTGCAATCTTTTCTCTTACATCGTGACCAATATTAATCTCCAAGTCTGCTTTTTTCCCAGATAGGAACGAATAAGATACACAATTGACTCTAGATATTTATGGACATCTACTCATGGCTCCGGTGAACTGACTGTTTCTTATTTCCAAGTTTTCGGGTAGAAATATGTCTTTCAAAAATGTGTGTAAGGGCATCAGATTCAGTACTACAACTATCTTCATTGAAGCCATCTTTGTTAGGAGTAGGACCTCTATCAAATCCATCCCACACGATGACTGCAGCATCAAACCAACTTGCGCCACTTTATTTCAATGGTCACTCATAAGTGGAAAGCAGAAGTAAATTTTATAATAGCTTGGAGTCGAAGACTAGCCTACAACAGGTGATGCGCACATGACCAGCTGATCACTAACAAATGGAACTCATGCTGTCAAATTGGGCACCCAATTTAATGTTCGTTGACACAATGCAAGAAAAAAATGCAGAATAATTGTTTTTCTATGAATTCGGGGATCTTGATAGAGGCAGAACAAGAAGACCAGTTTATATTTTTATTTCTCCATCAAGAGGGTTGAACAGTGCATTAGAGGTCACATTGGAAGTTGTAAGATCATACCCGCGCCATAGATAGTCCTACTTAAGGTGAATACCCAAACACCCGCAACTACCTACATATATATTGTACTTAACATTTCTTGTAAACCTGTTTATCTTAAACCATAAATACATTGATTGCATTATCCCTTTTTGCAAAAATACAGTCATTGACGTGTTGATCTGAAAAGAAATATTTAGATTTTATTCAGAATATATAGAACCTATCATACTGCTGATATTTACAATTTTTAGTTTTTGTTTTTGAATCAAAATGGCTAAATACATTTCAAAAAATATATCAAACAGCATAAAAGTTAAAATGAAAATCACAAAGTTTCACCCAACACATACACGTTATCATACACAAAAAATGCTTTAAAATTAAACATCACCTTCAGCTATGTACAGTAGCATCGTATAGCCTCGTAAAGGACATCAGAAAAAAAAAACACACACACACACAAACAGAAGAAATAATAATAACATGACTTCTGTCATAGCACATGCATATCGAATTAATTGAGTTATCTGCCTAACCGGCGAAAAGGAGGAAATGACATGAAGTTTATGCTGCAGCAAAGCGATGAAAACTCCCCCAAATGAGAACAGTAATACTAATTAAATACGGTCACCCATCCAGGACTTGTAATTGCCCGAAAGAATATTTTGTGTTCGTTGTTTCAGTAGTAGTTGATGTTGTAGTGTATGTATATGATATGGAAAGTAGTATGTGTGTCTGCCGTCGGCAGATTGTGCATGTAATATAATAATTGCCGATAGAATCTTAATCCTAATTAATTGTGTCAACGGTTGAATGAGCAAACTAGTTCACAAGTATGATTAATTCAATAAATTTGATATCCGCACATCGTAAACTTTTATGAGACGTTTTATTTTTACTGAATCATAGTCTGAGAAGATCCAAGGGATATTGATCTTCATATTAAAAATAATAAAAGCTGGAAAGTTTCACATGATGAATATTATGTGGGAACATGGTATAATGAATGTGAAACATATATACATAATCAGCTCATGCAATCCTTGATAAATTTACGAAATGTCTTGATCTTGTCATATAAACTAAAGGACGAGAATTTCTACTTATTTTTTAGTTTAGATGAGAACAAGAAAGGCGAAAGATTTATTTTAATCACTAAGATATTATCTTACTTCGACGTAATTGGCATATACCGTGAGCTTTCCTCAGGAAAATAATAAACCTGGATACGTAAAGTAAAAGCTTTAGTATTGTACAACGCAAAAGCTAAACCGATAAAGTGCGTCTTGAGAGGGACTGTGAATGTTGCAAAAACCGGGCGAAAATATCCGTAGCTGATGCAAGTCTGATAGGAGCATATGCATTGTATTGCGAATTAGAAAACGTGCTCCCACAACCCATAAGCAGGTGACAAGCAGTAGAAGAATACCAGGAAGAAGCGCAACGAAATTTGCAACAGATAGAAAGGTTAATTTAACCCGTTAATTAAGGAGAATATTTCTCGCAATAAATGCGCCTGTGCGAGGCCACAATTCAATGTAACACAATTCAAGGCTCATTGTAAAGAAACTTCCCGACGCTTCGAAGAAGACATGAGTGTAAAAGAGTCTTCGGTAAGACATGAGGCTTCTCGCCGAGTAGGATGAAGCGGTTTTCACGGATGTATCCTAAACTGATCTAGGATGCGGCACTGGGGTCCTTTTGGCGACTGACAACGTTAATCTTCACTCTTCGTCAGGTCTATCTTCGAAGCGGAGATATACGCAATCCTAATGCCAATGAGCTATGTTATAAGGCGCTTAACAGCTTGTTGTATACGCTCACCACTTTTAAATTAATTGGAGCATGCCAGGCTTTTCTAAACGTAGTCGAAAAGCTGAATTCGCTGAGTCTTCTTTGGGTCTCCGGTCATAGAATATAAATCCACCGGTAGCATGTAGATGCAGATGTTGAGTTCTAATAAGGGACATACTGACTTTCGGCGGAAGAATAAATGGCGATGTCAGATTTCAATTCCGAAGAAAGCTGATTTGAGCTACATCAACATATTCGAAGCTCATGCCATTCAAAGATTCTTCGCAATTTAGCCATAATACCAAAAACAAAAAAAAAATTATGGAGGAGGATTTGCCAACGATCTAATGGCAGCGCTAGGCTAAGGTTTTTCTGCTTAACTGCTCGACGAGATAAATTAGCCTCAGGTTATAAAGTGACAGACTGTCAGCAAAAAGATACCAATAGCCCATATTTATTGGAAGCCCCAGACCAATTTAAACGGTATACCACTGTTAGTTTCAGTCAATGTTAGTGGTGGAGACTATGACGTCACCAGCAGGAGTTGAATGCAACCACTGTTCCCAAGGAATTTCACAAATCCACCAAAATGTTATGCTTGAGCATAAACCCATACGATCACTGTTGATGCTTTGCATCATACTTATTAATTATCTGTTTATGTTCTGTTTAGATAAGATTGTAATCACTTTTTTTCGATGAATTTTCTATGTTTGAATATTGTGGAATCTAAGCTATATGTAATTAGTATAAAAGAGCGATGCAAAAGCGAAATAAAACTCTTCTTCTTTTTTGATTTAAAAATTTGGTGAAAATCTTTTATTCGTTGCCGCATTCATATAGTTGACTAAGATTTGCCTTTAAAATTTGAAAGTCCAAAAAACGCTTTGGACATTTTTTGGTGCCGAAACCCGGGACAGTAATTTATAGTTGTGGAATAAAATTAAAATCAAAATTTAACATAAAGAAAAATTCCAAAGTAACGGGCGTTTAAAGAGAAGATTCGAATTGGAACAGGAAGAGATTGCTTCATTGAAAAGCTGCCCATCGCTGGATCCGAAAAAGCAATCATCAGCGAGAGAGTCATCGTTGGAAACATCGCAGACACGAAGAAAATTGTGGGTAAAAACAATAAAAAACTAAAACAATAAATTAATTCAATTATTGATAAATTATCCACATATATATTTAATATAATCATCAAATATATTAGATGTTATAAGGTGTTAGTGCAGACTTTTTTGTCGCAAGAAATTTAAGAGTTGTCGCTTAAAGTTAAGAGAGCCTGAGAAGATTCAAAGTTTTCTTTTGTTGCAAATTACGAATAGAGTTGTTGTTGCCTCCGTCTATTCGTCATTCCGGTGAATTTTAAACCACCGTCATTAACAGTTTTGTAGAAAAAAGCTTTAAATTAATTTCCGAATTCGCCGAATATTGTTCTATTCCATCGTCGAAGACAAAAGCTCTATTTCTTTTGTTGCATTTATATTTGCTGATCTTGCACAAAGAGAAGAAGAAGAATAACAGTGCAAGTGATTTGCCTAGTTCGCCGCACTGCATTGTTCATAGATGGAGTTTGGAGGAGAATTTTGTTGCTGCTAAATTTTGTCGTCGATTAAAAGCATTTACTTTCGTTGTTGTAAGTCATCACCTATAAAAAGCTCTTCATTTCACTGACACACTCATCGTTGGAATAAAATTGTTGAAGAATTTTTCGTTAATTTCCGTAAAAAATCATTTTGGATAAATTTATCTCAAGAAATATTTAGAAGTTGTTGATTTCTTTCTTGTCCATTTATTGATTCGATTGGGTTCTTGAAAAGCAATACAGCGATTAAGGAAAAGGTTTGATAACAAGGCGATGATGTTTCAAGAGCACATTAATGGAATTCTACAAATTCCAAAGATCTCAAAGTGTTCTTCTTTTAATCTTCGAAATTTGGAAGATAATTTCAACACTCATCTTGCGGCGATGCTTAGTATAGGTGATTCTAAAGATATTGCAGAATCTATTTTAATTTCGTTTGCGTTAGATAGAGTCGATTTGGATACAAAAGCCAAGTGGAATGAAGTAGTTGATCATTCCAAACTACCGTCATGGTCAGATTTTTCGCGACTGTTGGATCGTCGTTGCCAAACCTTAGAAGCAATAGAATCAAAGATTTGTAAGGTAGAACCAAATAAAAGTGAGAATAATAGCCGCAGCCGTTCTCGAAACATGCATAGGAACCAGTCGTCCAATACCTAGTTAGTTGTGAACAAGGCGATGTGTGAGTTTTGTCAGTCGGGCACGCATTGTATAGTTGAGTGTCGAGATTTTAACCAGTTGCCAGTCTCCGAACGTTTCCTAGAGGTTAAGAGACGTGTTCTCTGCATAAACTGTTTGGGGAAAGGTCACTCAGTAAGAAGGTGCAATTCTCGAAAGTGCACTATTTGTTCATTGCCACATCATCGATTACTTCACAGATTTACGGTGAACCAGGTAACTGAAAAAGCTTCAGATAGAGACCCAGTGGCAAACACCAGCACCAGTTGCACTAGTACTATTGTTTCAAATGCAGGTGAACATTGCAATGCAAATGTTATTTTAGCAACTGCTATAGTCTACATAAGAGACAAATGTGGTAGATTTCAACCAGCTCGCGCCTTGTTGGATTCTGCATCCTAGTTGAACTTTATAACCGAGGATATGGTTCAGAAGCTTAAGTTGCATAAAGTTCAAACGCATACATGCGTTTCTGGAATAGGAAAATCAGATTCTATCATACATTATAAGACAGAAGCAAATTGCAAGTCACGAATTTCTGACTTTGAACTAAATTTGAACTTGTTGATTCTAAAATCAATCACTAATATTCAACCTGAAACAAAAATGGATATTTCCGAGTGGAATGTTCCCATGAATCTACCTTTGGCTGATCCTTATTTTAACATTCCCAGTCGTATAGATCTCTTAATTGGCGCAGATAGCTTTTTCCATCTACTTTGTGTTGGGCAGATTAGACTTGGCCCCCAGCTACCGATTTTACAGAAAACTTTGCTGGGTTGGATAGCTTCTGGAAGTTATGGGTTATCTGACATGCCCCAAGCTGCGTGCATGGTAGTTGGTTCTTCGACCTTTGAAGACGCTTCGCTGAACGAGACAGTAAGCAAGTTCTGGGAAATGGAAGAAGTAAATAGAAGACCAAGTTTCCAGTCACTGGAAGAAGAAAAATGTGAGAACGAGTTTTTGAATAGCGTTCGTCGCCAAGATGATGGTCGGTTTGTGGTGAAAATTCTCTTCGATCCAAATAAGGGACAATTGGGTGATTCGTTAAGGCAGGCGAGGAAACGATTTTTCAATTTGGAAAGGCGACTTCAGAAAAATGACAAAGTGCGAGATCAGTACGTCCAATTCATGGAGGAATACGAGAGTCTGGGACATATGGAAGCTGTCCCGAAGGATCAAGTTTCGCTGAATCGATATTTTGCTCCTCACCAATTCGTACTTAGGCCTGATTCACTGAGTACAAAGCTTAGGGTTGTGTTTGATTGTAGCGCAAAAACTTCCTCCAATGTTTCCCTAAATGATCTTCTGTTGAAAGGACCTGTAATTCAGGATGATCTTTATGATATTATTCTACGCTTTAGGTCATATAAATTTGTAATTACAGCCGACATCTCCAAAATGTATCGACAGATATTGGTGGATAAGGAGGACCAGAATCTTCAATGCATTTTATGGAGGTCGAACGAATAAAAGGAGCTGTTAGTATATAGATTGAAAACAGTAACCTACGGGACTACAGCAGCACCTTACCTTGCTACAAGATGTTTGAAATGGTTGGCAGATGAAAATGTATCACAATTTCCTTTAGGGTCGAAAGTTATAGGCGAAAACTTCTATATGGATGACATGATCACAGGGGCAGATTCGTTGGAGTCCGTTTATAAGATTTATAGTGAGACCAAGCACATTCTTCAAACTGCTGCATTCGATTTGCGGAAGTGGTGCAGTAATGACACTAGCGTCTTAGAAAAGATTTCTGGCAACGAACTGGTTAGCGATGCGTTGCGTATAAACGATAAGGACGTCATAAAAACTTTAGGTATTGTATGGAATCCTTCAGAAGATAATTTTCATTACATAGTCCCAGAAATAGATACTTCAAAATGCATTACGAAAAGAACAATACTGTCAGAACTTGCACAAATCTTCGATCCCTTAGGTTTAATAAACCCAATAGTTGTAAGGGGAAAAATTATAATGCAAGATCTTTGGATTTCCAAATATAGTTGGGATGAGTCCGTTCCGATGGAAATACATTCGCAGTGGGGAGAATATCGTAAGGATATAATGCGGTTAGGTACAATAAAAGTACCTAGAAACATTCATTTCTCGTGTCGATCAAATGTTAAGGTTGAGCTACATGGATTTGCAGATGCATCGATCCGTGCGTATGGTTGTGCTGTGTATCTACGGACCGTAGATACTTTTGGCAATGTCAATTGCAATTTGTTGAGTGCCAAGTCAAAAGTAGCTCCTATTAAAACTAAGTCACTGCCAAAATTAGAGTTGTGTGCAGCAATACTACTAGTCGATTTGGTGCAAAGAATTTTGCCGAATCTAGGCGAAAACATTGAAGAAATTTTTCTTTGGTCGGATTCAGAGATTGTGCTGCGCTGGATTTCTGCTTACCCTGCCTCGTGGGAAATATTCGTTGCCAACAGGGTTTCAAAGATACAGTCTGAACTGCCAGTTGCGATCTGGAGGCATGTGAGTTCGAAGTCTAATCCAGCGGATATGGTATCTAGAGGTTCCAATGTTTCGGAACTCATCGAAAGCATGTGGTTCAATGGTCCGTCATTTTTATATTTACCTACAGCGAATTGGCCTAAACAAAAGGTAACTACCCCGATAGTCAATTTAGAAACCAACAACCCTGTAGTTTTGATAGCAAAGATAGTTTCGGATGAGTTTTCAGAACATTTTGTGCGATTTAGCAGCTATCAAAAGGTAATTCGTATTTTTGGATACGTAGTTCGATTTATAAGATCACTTAAACCAAAATCGTATAATCAAATTTCTAACCCCCCCGTAAGGTCTAAGTCAATAGCCCTAACAGCAGAAGAACTTGAAGAATCTCTACTAAGAATCATCTGGAACATCCAGCAAACTCATTTCCAGGAGGAAATTGAAGACCTAAGGAAAAAAAATAAGATAAGCCCAAAAAGTGTCATCAGCAACCTCAATCCTTTCCTTGATGATGAACACCATATACAGCTCTTACGAGTGGGAGGGCGTTTGCTGAATGCGAACATACCCTATAATGTCAAATGTCCCATTCTCCTACCCAAAAATTCCCTATTTGTAAATAATCTTGTTGTCCATTTGCATGTTACTAATTTTCATGCAGGTATCCAAACTCTGTTGGCCATTATGAGACAACGATTCTGGGTCATCAACGCGCGAAGTATAGCTAAAAAGTCGGTATTTGCGTGCCATCACTGCTTTCGATACAAGCCAAAGCTCTTGAAGCAAATTATGGGTGATCTACCAGCCAACAGAGTTACGATGTCAAGGCCGTTTGCTAAAACTGGTGTGGATTTTTGTGGACCCTTCCAAATCTCACAAGGACGTCGAGGCTACTGCCGACATAAGGTCTATGTGGCAGTGTTTATTTGCTTTGCGACGAAGGCTTCTCACTTGGAAGTCGTTTCGGATCTATCGACGCAAGGTTTTCTAGCAGCCCTAAAACGCTTTGTTGCTCGACGTGGATTATGTGAGGAAATACATTGCGACAACGGAACGAATTTCGTGGGTGCCCGAAATGAGCTTAAGGAGTTGCATACTATGGTCTCGAATCAGCAGAAGGAGAATATCATCTCATCATGGTGCGCTTTACATAGGGTTAAATTTATACATATACCACCTCGAGCACCACACTTCGGTGGCTTGTGGGAAGCGGCGGTTAAGACGGCAAAATCCCATCTCTACAAAACGGTAAAGCAATCATTCCTGACTTATGAAGAATTTTCGACCGTAGTCGCAGAGATAGAGTCAATCATGAATTCTCGCCCACTTTGCGTCCTTGGGCCAGATCCAAATGACGAACAAGTCTTGACTCCTGGCCATTTTTTGATTGGCACCGCATTGAATTCGATTCCGGAGCCTACCATCCCAGCAGATATATCTCTTTTGAAGCGATGGCGTCGAATAACGCAGATAAAACAACACTTCTGGACGAGATGGTCAAAAGAATATCTCTTAGAGTTACAACGGCGGGCGAAATGGAAAACTGCTTTCGAGAACGCTACCGTGGGTACAGTAGTATTGATCAGCGACGATAATCTGCCGCCTCAGCAATGGCTCTTAGGAAGAATTGACAGACTTATTCCTGGTTCAGATGGAAAGATTCGTGTGGCAGATGTAAAAGTCAAAGCAACTATCCTAAGAAGACCGATTCATCGCCTGGCTCCTTTACCGAATTGTTGAAGTGTCTCTTTTTCCGTTCGACCCTTCAAGGCGGGCAGTATGTTGATGCTTTGCATCATACTTATTAATTATCTGTTTATGTTCATCAAATATTTGCTATAATTTCATTAGATAAGATTGTAATCACTTTTTTTCGATGAATTTTCTATGTTTGAATATTGTGGAATCTAAGCTATATGTAATTAGTATAAAAGAGCGATGCAAAAGCGAAATAAAACTCTTCTTCTTTTTTGATTTAAAAATTTGGTGAAAATCTTTTATTCGTTGCCGCATTCATATAGTTGACTAAGATTTGCCTTTAAAATTTGAAAGTCCAAAAAAACGCTTTGGACAATCACATAATTTTTGACATTTCGTCAGTCATATCACCTCCTCCATCTCAGCTTTGAACAAGACCAATCCGATGGCTGCACACTTTGCAGCCAGCCCAGCATTTCCAGATCAGGTTTTATTTCCGCCTACGCTTCAGTGTGTCGAATCTTCAATGGTACGATAAATCGTCCGATCATGAAATATCTCGAAACACGAAAGCTTCTCAATGTCCGTCAGTACGGTTTTTGAAGCAACAGCCGCACTTGATGGCAAGTCTCAAAGCGCACACCAATCTGGCGAAAGCAATATAGCTTCACCATATTTCTACAGTATTTGACAGAGTTGGGCATCAGGCCCCTTTGTAGAAAATGTGTGCCTTTGGAATCAACGACTCTCTCCTTCAATGGATTAGAAAATACCTTCCGGCACGTTCAATTCAAGTTACCTTGGATGGTTTCAAGTTTGGTATTCACAAAGTAAATAGTGGTGTGCCCCAGAGGTCCATTCTTTTATGATCTCTTGTCTGTTACTTCTAATCCAATATAGTCCTTTGAAGACGACGGTACAGTTTGCTTTTCATATTCATTTCCGGACTTAGGTCCCTGCTCTTCGGCTATAGAACGGGAACGGCAGCGTGTTAAGCCCATTAAGCTGTTGAGCTATCAACAGAGTGAAATTTAATGCTTCCAAAACACAATGCTGTCTGCTGTCGAGAAATCTAAACACCCAGCCATTATCCATGAGCGGCACTTGCATCGTTTAGACCGAAAAACTTTCCATCCTCAGTATGTGTGATGACAACTTATGTTGGAATGACTACTTATTTGATGTCGCCAAAAATTCTGTGAAATGTTTGGGTTTCCTCAAGCGATCTAAGGAATACTTCACATCCTTTGATCAGCCCTCAATATATATGTAAGGCAAAATTGGAGTACAATTCCCACATCTGGTCAGGTGCTCCTAAAACCTCTCTGTACCTGCTGGAGAGGATTCAAAACCGTGCGATAAGACTTATAGGTGATGCTAGTATTACCCAGTCAATTGTCAACTCGAATACCGACAAAATATCTTCCATCTTGCCTGGTTCAATGACCACATTCACCACCGCGGATCCATAGAAATCGCTAGTACCATTCCGCCCCTTCAAACCCTTAACCATAATACTCGTCGCGCTATGAATGCTCACCAGTTTCCCCTCAACCCACTTTCAGACATACATAAGTCGTACAACTCGCTTATGGAATGCCTTCCCGAGCTCCTTATTTCCTAGTCATTATAACCTGCAAATATTCATAACCAACTTACATCGGTATCTTTATTTCTTTCCTGCCTAACTTTCCTTCGCTAGCGCTGTGTGCAAACATTTTAACGGTACACAAAATTCCTTGAGCGCGCGTCAATTAGATAAAAAAAAAATATATATTCTTATATAATTAGCTTTTGGTGATACCCACACCAAGTAGTTTTCCAATTTCGTGAGCCGCCTTTTGTTGGTCTTCCTATACTGCGTTGTTCCACTCTGGGTAGAGTGCTGATTCCATGTGTTCTATACGATGTTGCCATTTCAGGCGCTGTAACCGAAGCCTTTTAATCAGATCCACGTCGTTGTGGAACCGATGTAGTTATCGTTTATGCCTTTTATTCCCCACTCCGACAACGTAGACGGGGATAAAATCCTTTCCTTACCTAACGCGGTGCCTACCGGATAAGTATAATATATTTTAATGAACTAATGATGAGCATATATTAAGCCTGGCTATACCCCTATAGTTAAACACTCGGAACTGCTCTTCTCTGCTCGTCTGGGTGAACTGCAACGTTCGGATGACAAATTGCTTAAGACAATAGTACCAATCCATCAGAGTGGCCACGTGCTTTTCCGGCTATAAACGTAAAGGAAAACTTAAGGTAAAGATACATATCTTATTGACCTGATCGGCTGTAACATTCGTTTCGGGAAAAATAAAAGGGTTTCCCGAGAGCAATAAGGGCCGGTATTGATCCTAATATATACGTCACCTTAAGCCTCATAAGATTATGCGAAGGAGAAAATTTGTACATATTCGTACTTAGAATCAGTTAATTTGATTTGGAAACAGCACAAAATCGGCGTTGCCTAATGCACCCTAAATTTACCCTAATTGTATCTCAGAAAGCTCTCCATATATTAAATATATAACAGAATGATCTTTTTTATTGCTTAGGATTATTAAGAGGAAAGTTGCAGAAATCATTCTCCTTTAATTGTCTTTCAATTGAATGAACTCCATATTATGCATCAATTAAACTATAACTCTTCCAAATTGAACTCTGACTCCTCTGAAGCTAACTTTGATGGGTTAACCGTTTTGTGCGTAATTGATTCTTCATATTAATGTGGCTATAGGTTAAACTTCGAACACAAAAATGATGTATGCACTAGCGAATACCTACGACATATAGCGAATAGTTGTCAGTTAATTGATTTACTTTATTCCGTACGCAGATATCTTTATATAGCAGCTACCTTGTGTTTAATTAAAAAATCATTTATCTGTTCAAATTCACATACATTAACTACATATTGATAATTCCCATTCCATTTACTTGATTCCATACATGTGCTGCTTCCTCTAATACATTTAGCAAATTCCTACAGTCCTTACATAAGCGAAATACGAGTAATTATCTTATCCTATATAATTCGCCAGCACAACCGGCCTACTAATTCCGACTGATTGCCCAAACCAAATGGCAACCACAATCCAATAGAAATCCATAATAACCGAACTGCAGCTACATAAATTTAGCTAGTATTTGACCACAGATGTCAACATTTGGTTTGCTAATGGTCCTTTTGCGACCGGTCAATCTTTCCTCGTGACTCCTTCTTCACCATAACTTACGCCCACACGCCATTCTGATTGATAATTAACACAATTTAAATCACAACATAAAACTAATTCTCCAATTACTGAAGTTGAATCATTAAGTGCATCATTACCAGTCTCTCACCCTGTTCCGTAAAAAGTGGTCAGCTGTCGAATTAATATTGTATTTGGCTATCGGCTGATAAATTACAACCAAAACCAGAGGGTACCCTTTGGAAATTAAAGGACTCGCTTTCACTCGAATGCGGTATATTTGTATGTTTATGTACTCGTATAAGCGTCTGTCACCCGCGACGGGTAGCCTTGGGATGTATAATTATGCTTGGAGTATGGATATGAGCAATTGAGACTAGCACTTTAGTTTTGAAGCATTGGACAGGAACGCTTTTCAAGTGAGATTTATGTTTTTGACTGTTTTACAGTAATTCAGGCGATACAAGTAAAATTGTTTGATTTGTAAGCTCCACTTTGTTAAGTGCGAAACTGCGAACTAGTAACAGCAATCGGAAAATTGCGAGAGAAGAATCCGAATGAAGACAACTCTTGGACGGAGGGTTGTTCCTCATCGGCTCAATGTACATACATAGCAAGTCCCTGCATTTTTCCATCTCCGACGTTCCTTAAATTGAGAAGGTAACTTGGAACTCGTTCTATAGGCAAACCAATGTTTCGTAGATATGACATTTGCATCAATATATACCATTAGCGAGAAGAGTTTAAAATTAGAGTTTAGAATCGCAGAATTCAGTAGAATTCTACTACAGCTAAGCACTATTGCCTACTTCACATCGTCCGCGTTTGTTTTCTTTTTTTTTGTTTGTTGAATGCGATAATTCTGGAGAGCGGATATATTTAATATACGTACCCCCATTTCTATAAGTATTGACGTTTATTGACGTTCATGGTTATGTACTAGTAGCTTACTAAACTTCACCACAATATGATCTGTATTCCAATCTTTGCTTCAATCATGTGGCTGAAACTCCAACTCCATAATCAAGTTATACACTACTACTTTATTTATAGAAGCTTCAAACTGGATTTAATTGTTAAACCTTTAACGAGTTTGATATGCTGTATGAATTGTATCCCTGTATCCTCCTCTGAGATCCTTTTTTCCGGCGATTTCAATAAACACAATTCTAGACAGGCAGCACTCGAAAGATGGTATGCAGAAATCTCCGCTTCAGAAAATAAGTAAACCCAGTTTAGGAATGAGCCCACGCGAAAACTGATGTTGTTAGTCATATCGCCAATACCCGGAACGTGTTCTTAACTTCTCAGCCTAGAAAGTATTCCATCGATATACTCTCTCCTCTACGCTCATCGGATGGGTCACAGCAGTTAATTTCTCATTTTATTCTTAAAATTCTTCTGATAACGGTATCGCAATATGAGAAATCCAATTGGAGCCGAGTTAACAGCTTTCAAGGATTTTAACTGGTCGTTATGCTTCCTCGATAACGACGTGGATGCCGCTGCTGATACTCGTATTATCACTTTGGAATGAAATGCTTTATTCCTCATCGAATGATTAGTATCAAACCAAAGGCAAATTCATGGTACGACTCGAGCTCTAAAGAGGCTGTCAGGATTAGAGAAATGTTTTGTCGGTCTTATAAGACAAACCCGACATAGGAAAACCGAAAAAAGTAGTCGGGGCAGACTGTTCTTTGAGATATGGTTTAAGTAGTAATGATGCATTTTCATGAAAGCTTGTCCCACCAGACAACCTACGAATAGGATATAATTGGCCTTTATAGCCAAAGAACCATCCTTGGCGGCAAGCCCATTTCTTGCTGAAACCTCCTTTACACTGCAAAGAAGCCGACAGCACCTAAGAGACTTTCAATTTACCGTGTTATGCAGGATGATAACTTAGCTTCTTCGGAGAATCGGATGGCGACGAGCACTTAATGAGTTAGACTAGTCAGCTTTATCCTTCTAAAGAAGAGAACAATCTCAGTGTTGAGCGAATTGACTGAAAACAAATTTTTAGTGCACCAATCGCCATACGGCTACGAGTATGTCATCTGCATATACTTGAGCAGAGACGTCCGAATTATTGAGAGCATTAACGCTCCACAGCTTTTATCCACAAAGCTAGTGATACGTCTAGGCCATGTTGACTTACCGAGTTCAAGCACCTGGACTTCCATCAAATTAAATTGGCAGATAGCCATAATTTCTGTACACCTCTCCATAACGTGGCAAAAATAGCGTAGTGTGTAAGCAAATTGCCAGAATTTGATCCTCAGTATTCATCTGATATTATACATAAAATAAATTCTGCTATTACTTTTGCAATCCATTAAACTCCTCAAAAATAAAATGGTTAGCTAAGAAAGCTAGGCGATAGAAGTGAAACTTTACGAAGCTTGTTAAATAGTTAAAATAAGGATGTTCACCCTTGATCACAGGTATTTCACAGGTAGATCACAGGTATTTTTTTTCTTTAACAAAAGAAGCCATTTTCATTATTGAGGAAATTTTTGGGGAGTATTTCCACTTCTTTATAATATCAATAACTTCAAGACAAGGTATAAACTCGATAAATAACAAGTACATTCATACGGAGCCAGCCATGACTCTATGTGCCTATACTCCAGTCCACTCGTATAATACGGATACGAGATGTATCTTTGGTATTCCGCGCGTGAGTTAATAATGTTAATAATGTCGATTTCTGCTGAAGCAATTCTGTCGCTGCGGTATTCTATGCTGCTTATATTCTCAGAGTTGACAAGAAAAAGCCAAGCCAAAGCTAGACAAAATTTGTTGTTCAGATGAAATTTGCCATTAAGTATTGATTATGGTTTTAGTGTTGTTGCCACGATGGTAACAATGATGATGACGATAACAATTGTTGGAATATACGTAACTCGTGCATTGTGCACTTACCCACAATGTCCCTTTTATCGCTCACGTCTCATTCCGCCCGAGATAGTGCCCCATCAACCGGCGTGACTCTCTCTCTTTTCGTTCCCTACTTCGAGTCTTTCGACTTTTCGTTCCTTTCCTATGTCTTATTCTGCTCAAGCTGCCTCACCACCTGCGCTACTCTCTCCCATTTCAATGCTATTTCATTAGCGTTCACAACGAGATTTGAATTGGAATAACTTTATTGGAATAATTTTATTGGCTACGGAGCTAGGAGCACTACTGGTGGAAATAGTGATGCACACCGAACACTTCATCCCCGTTGGATAATTTAGTGTCAATTATAAGTATTATCGCACGGTTTTGAGTTCTACCTAGTGGATGTAACATAAAAGAGACTAAAGATTCGTTTCATCGGAGTTCGGAACCACTTCATTTCGCTTTTTCGTTTCATCGGAGTTCGGAATCACTTCATGTTGTTTATTTCGTTTCATCGGAGTTCGGAATTACTGCCCAACGAGCAATAAAAAGTTTCATTTCAATATTCTAAAATCGATAAAGATGCTACGGTTGGAACAACGAAAAAAAAAAATCGAAAATATGCGGAGATCATATTTCCCTGAAGAAATTCATATCTATTCTCAAGAAGTTCCTGAAATCCCTTGCGTCCAGCTCTTGCGTCACATAAGTATTCAATATTTTCAAATAGAAATATTTCATCCAATATTTCCTTTTTTTATTTTAACGCTGGATGCCGATAATACCAGTGCAATTCCGATTTTGTTTTTCTTCGATAACAGCGACACGACAACCTGCTCCTACGAAATCCTAGATTGGAGTTGCAAATTGGGGTGTATATAGTGTTACACAAATTCTCCCGACTCAAACATCCCAGAAATTGTGTATGAAAATTGCACTAATTGCGCCTACACACCGCTTTTACATATGCCCTCAAAAGTTGCGTAGTCGAAAGCATCCATGCTACTTTACGGTATGCATGATTAATCCAGATTCTTTTGCCCAAGTCCCAATAAAGGATGGGTCAAAAGAAAATCCAAGAAGATTAAAACAATTTTTTGGTAAGATTCGACTTTATTCATCAAAATAGTTTCCTTCTACAGCGATATAATTATTCCAGCGCAGCCTAAAAATTTCTTTAGAACGATTTATCAAAACCTTCAAAATACGCATCAGTTTCGGTGATCACCTGTTCATTGGAGCATTATCACTTTCCAGCGAGCATTTTTTTGAGGTTTGCGAACAGATAATAGGGTGCGTGTTTCATCCATTGCCACATACCGCATGAAAAACCCCTTTTTATTTCGCTTAGACAGCTCCAAACGGCGGCGGTTTGAATCATCAACGCGTTGTTGTTTTTGGTCAACTGTGAGCAAACTTGGTACGCACTTCGAACAAAATATTCACATACTTAAATACCATACTCGTTCAAAATATGAGATGCACGGTCTATTGATAACTTTACGATGTCAGCTGTCTGACGCACTTTCACTTTCACGTTCAGAACGATTTTGTGGATTTTTTTAATATTATCCGAGGCGACTACCGAAGCGGAAAAAATGGATAAACCTTATAATGAGGGCAAGCCAAGTATGAGTATATGGTGTTAATGAGAAGGGGCGCAAAAAATCAACGCATCAAACAACCATACATTTAAGGAAGTTTATTGAGCTATTTGCTCTGACAATGTCAAACTGTTCATTGATGGTATTACCTGGTGCGCAAGTGCAAAGCGATCACAACCATCTTGAAGTGCGCGATTGGAGACAATCGCCCCCACTTATTGGCTTTACTAAATAGAGAGCGAATAAGGTGTATAAGGTCCATGTCCACTCCGGACTGTAGCGCCACCTTAGTAAGCTAGTAAGTAAATAAACATTTATGAAATTGGAGGTGAACTGCTAGGCTTTGCTAAATATGCAGATACACGTATAACACAAACAAAACTTTAGTTATAGTAATTAAAAAAGGGTCCCTTCGCTCACACTTGTTCTCTGGAATGGCGTTTCCCCCTAAGATACTAATAAGAGCTTTTTAATAAACAGGAAGATTAGTATCAAGCTGCTCATTTCGTTTGTAAGGTTTATAATTTTTTAAGCGTTTGGTTTTTAATTGACAAAAAGAATACTGGAAAATTACAAAAGTGTATAAAATTTGTATTTGAGTTGATAAATCAATGCTTGCCATTTACTTTTTAAAAATTATTTCATGTAAATTTTGAGCACGACTACTTTTAAGTAGTCTAATTTTAAATCACTTTTTCGAGCATGTTGGCTAGTATCTTGCTAATAACACGTATAATGTTGACTTCCAAGGCTGCAATCGACGCTAGTTTATCGACATAGACGAGTAATTTGAGTAAAATAGTCCAAGGGCACGATCTAGCTGGCCAATTCACTAAATAATTTTTTCAATTGGTTCATTGATTCGCTTGCAATATGGCATGCAGCGCCGTCTAGCTGGAATCCCGTGTCGACCAAGTTCAGCTCGTGCATTTTGGGCAAAAAAAGTTTGAAATCGCTAAACGGTAGCTAGATAGGGCGCCATTGACATTAACTTTGTCTCACGATCAGTTTTGAAAGAAATACGCCAAACCATGAACAGCACCAAAGAGTGCATTTGTGCAGGTGCATTAGCAGTTCTTGTATTGCCTGAAGTTGCTCGTCGTCGTCGAACCAAATACGGCAGTTTTGTTTATTAATGTACACATTCAACCAGAAATGAGCTTCGTCACTGAAGACAATTTTTCGATAAAAAAGTGGATCTTCCTCCAGCCTTTCTAAGGCCCACTCAACGGAAATTCGACGCTGTGGCAGGTTCTTGCACGTGCTGTATTTTGTAGGGTTTTAGATCCTTGCGTAAAATCTTCCACGTAGTCGAGTAACACAATCCCAAGTGCTGCTAACGGCGAAGAATAGAAAAATCTCTTTCTTCATTAAACTGATAGCAATATTTTCCTCTGTCCGCATTCTACGCATACGTGTAGGTGGCTGGATGTCCAATAGCGTGAAATTGGTGCGCAATTTGGTCACTGTGGCTTGAATTGCTTGCTCAGTAGGTCGATTATGACGACCGTAAATTATGACGAAGTGCGCGAAAAACATTGTAGAGAAATGTTAAACTAAAATCGTGTTTGTGCATTACTTCATATTCATCTAAATTTTCTAAAAAGACTTCTTTCCAGAACAAAAAACAAATTTACAAGACCGAATCGTCCCACCTTCATATATTCATATGTAGAAACGGCGATTTTCATTTTCAACATAAGCAGACGAACAATATTGCTGGTGTTTAACCAAAATCATGTTTTAAGATCCATAGGCCTTTCAAGTTTCTGGAAGCTGCTCATGCATTGAATACTCATGCCTCGAAGGATATATGTTATATGCGACTCAAAACAATGATAATCCAAAAAAGGAAAAAAAAAACAGAAATAAAATTTTAAAAAACTGGCACATGCTCCAACTTTTGCATACGGTGTTTGCACCCTGGGATGATTTTATCCAAAAACCGTAAGTATTCGGTTTATTTGTAGTGCAGAAAAGGAAAGTTTTCGTATCTGTTGGCCCTCCGACAACTGTGTAAAAAGAAATTCGTTCGGTTCGGTTCGGTTCGCTTTGGTCCGGGTGTGTGTTTTTCGAGAATACCTTCAAACATATGCATAAATGCATGAAAACTAGAATTTTCATGAATATAAATGAAATCATCAGCGCATGTGTGTATGTGTAATGGGAAACTTTTTCAATGCATATGGCCAAGGTGGTTTTGCGGTTAAGGGGTTAGAATACTTCAACTTTTGTGGAATAATTTTAGAAGCTGATGTTTCTATAAGCTGCTGAAACTGCTGAATGGCTACGAAAAAAAAAACAGAAAAAATAAAATTAATAAATTAAAAATACATGGTGCAATAGTTTTAAGATATCTGACCAACTAAATTAATTTTTCGTCTCTTCCTAAATGGATGAGTACTCGAGCTTAGGTACCCTTACATTGTTCATACAAAAAGACATTTAATTAAATTCTATTTTAAACCAAAGTTTTGATTTAGGAAAGTCAATAGTAGAGTAGTTTGTAAGAGCGGCATTACGTGTTGGCTATATGGACTATGATTGTTGTTCCTTTTTGGCCGAACAATTAACAGAGGCCCTCGCACCCAGGAAGTGCGATAGATGGACAGAACATAAGGAGAATGAAAAACTGTGATGTATTCTATAGTGATTGCATATTCGGAGGCTTACGCAAGCAGTTTTGAGCTTCCAACTCGTAAGCGAGTGTCTTATGATAATCCGCATATGGGTGGCCGTGGTGTAGTGGTAGTAGCAAACGCTTCTCACTCGGAGAGTCCAGGTTCGAATCCTGCCCATGGCAAGTCAGTTTTTCATTGTGTAATTGGAACTCAGACAAAAAAAATCTGCGTGTGAAGGCATAACACTGACACGTAGATTTGGCTGTTGTAGAGTTTCAAGCACAGAAAAGAAAAATACTCGATTCACTCTGAGTGAAGAAAAACTCTCCGTCCTATTCGGACTCCCACCCCTGGAGAGCAAACATAGAAACCAAACACACCTGAGTTTCAAACCACTACAAAAACAATTTTCCTTCTCCTCCTTCTATCTTTCCGCCCGCGCCCTGGCAACAGTAAAAGGGTATCTAACCCCTTAGGCGCGCGTAAATTATAAAAAAAAAAAAAAAAAAATCAAAGCATTATATCCACCCATGTCTCTACGGCAGACAAGAACGATGCCACTAAGGAATATTTCTACGATATCCACGATAAGGCATATAAGCAATGTTTGAATAATGGTGTTGGCTACAATCGCCAGAGACCGCCGGAATATTCGCCGAACGCGTATCCCAAAACCTCTTAACATCTCCTATGCCGCAAGCATCATGTATCGAAGACCAGTGGCAACGCTGTCAACGTGCCATCAGAGATGCAACTAATTTGTTGCCCGACCTTCACCAAGATATCCTTGGTTTGATGAAGAATGCCGGCAAGTACACACAACTAAACACGAAGTCTAAAAAACTGCGCTGCAACGAAGAACGAGAGCTGCTCGTGAGTTCTACGAACAGAATAGAAGCGCGCTATCGAAGGAATTGAGAGGTTATGCTCCAGGAATAATGAACGGAAGTCTTACCAATAGGTAAAAAATACGTATAAAGGCAAGAAAATCCGTACAGAAGTGGTGTGAGGGACAGTTTGTAATAAAGTTACAGTCGGTGCTGAGAATATGGAGAAAAACTTTTTCCGCGGACTGTATAATACGTATAATACCGAAGAAGCTTAACATCCCACCATCGGACAGAATAGCCCATACAACTTAAACGATGATAGCCAAAACTTCTTTCCACCTGACCAAACGAAGTAAGGATAGCAATATCTAAGGCAACATTTATTTGTGAGATTCAATACCTTTTGTCCGATCCATAAAAAATGAGACTCCTTAAACTAGGCCAACTATAGAGGTATAAGTCTCCTCAACATGGGATACAAGATTTTTTCTACCATACTATGTCAACAAAATGGTTGGCCCCTATTAATAAGGTTTTAGAACAGAAAAATCTACAATCGACGAAATCTTCAAACTCCGGCATATCTTGGAAAAAAATCAAGAAGTCCAAATCAATATGCATCATTTTTTATTCGATTTTAAGGCCGGATATGATAGCATTTATAGAAATGAGCTTTATAGAGCCATGTCTAGTGTTGGCACTCCTGCCAAGCTCGTGAGTCTATACAGAATGACGATTGAGAAAGGTTGCTTCTCCGTCGAGGTCGGTAACAACTTAACCGAGACCTTTAGCGTCAAAACAGTTTTAGACAAGGTGACGCGTTGTGCGGAATTCACAACTGAACACTGGAGGCATATTTAAAAGTTTATTGAACTACTATACGATAGCCGATGATATCGAAATAATTGGACACAATCGACAGCTGCAAATCGAGGTCGTAAAGGACTTTTCCTACCGTGACTCCGCTATCAATTCTACCAACAATACTTCAGTATAAACAAAAAGAAGAATCGCTCTGACCAGTCCCTATTTCCTTGGGCAGAGAAGGTAATTGAGTAGTAAGGCTCTTTTCCGAAAAACCAGGGCGACTCTATATAAGATCTTCATCATCACAGTCCTACTTTAAGGCGCTGGAGCGTGGACTCTATTGAAAGCGACTGAAGATATCCACAGTCGTTTCCGGTTTTCTTTGACGAGCTTTGGAGAAGAAGATTCAATGACGAACTATACATCGACATAATCAAAAAACTGAACATCAGTTGCCTGATCATTTTCGGAAAAATGTTGACTAATGGTACGAGTACCACCAGCCCATAAAGCACACAAAATACTGTTTTTTTTGTGGATCTAATACCATCTCAATAACGGCTTTTGTATTTTCTTCACTCCAAATGCCACAATTGTGGCTATTCAACCGTCGCTAAACAAAATTTTGTCGTGAACCAAGAGTAATCGTGTTTTGGCCTAATTACCGAATGTATGACGCACACGATGGTCAGGCGGCTTCAGTTCTTGCACGAGCTGAATTGTGTAAGATTGTAAGCTAGAATCATTCCGCAAAATTTTCCAAAGTCGATGGAGAGAGCATATATTGCTAGGCACGATAGCAAATGGACAAAATGGACTGCCTCTAATAAAGAACACGCATCCAAATAGGCACTGCTTTTGCCCCCGATAACATTTGCCGTAGTAAATATCGCCGTTTTTCATCCACTTTTTGTCCGGTCCATTTCATCGTATTTCTTAGATGGTGCTAATATCTGCTTTGCAGCAGTACAGGGCCTCCGCTAATTGCTTGGCTACACATGGCCTGCAAGGGACCTAAAATTCCACGTACAGATCCGAAATGCGACGTCCTTATTTTGTTTGCAGGGATTATCAGCAGTATATCTGCTGGAGCCCCTTACTGGAGCCCCGGTTCCATTATAGATACCCCCAGAACGAGGGGTCTGTTAAACCGAAGCCAGTAACCCGTTCGTGGATGTGATAAGGTTTTATTTGCTTTATATCACCGTTGGGGGAATTCATCCGCTGTCCCATTTATAGTGCTGCTATTTTTGTCTGCTGGTTTGGTAAGCCGAGTTCGGATGGACATCGACCAGAACCCGATGGTTACCACTTGGAGGTAACATATGCACAGTTGCAACACTAATCGAAATGGGACATCAAAATCTGCGTTAACTATCAATCACCACACTTACGAATTCTGATAGTCGGGTACCATTATTTGATGTCGCCACATTGAACTGTATTAGGACAGCAGTTAAGACCACTAGTGTGTTTCTGTCGTACTATAGAGAGGTTCGATTCAGCCACATCTAGAGCGGATAATCTAAGGTAACCACTTATCGGTTCAAAGTCTATAAAACATATTTTTCTAAGCATTTTTGCCTTCTGGATCGCAGATATATCCGGCATATTCTCTACTCATACTATCATAGGATGATTTCTATTTATCCTCACAAATTATTTTGTTGTTTACTTGTACAAAGAACATCCTCTAATTTATTAGGCCAGCCCCTCTACTGCGTAGATCACTGCCATTTATCTGGTAACATCTTTATTCTGAGATGCTGTCTTGAAAAATTTTACAATCTTGAGTTGCATATAGCCAACAAAATTTTGAAATGTGTGACGCGTCACTGTTGGGTTTTGGTGGACACATCTAATGAATCATGTCTCTAATATTTTGGACCTACTTCTTTATCAATAGTTTGATGTCGTTACGTAATTTCGAGCAGTCAGGTTTCTTGGCATCCCGAGATTAATCACTAATACAGCTTCAGATGGATTAGAAAATATTATGATAATTGTACATTTAACGATAACGGCTTCATTAGACATTTTTATATTTCTTGTTTCTTATATATACTGACTTCTAGATCTTCGGAAAAATCTATTCTATGGTAGTATTCTCTCAGCCTTGCTCTTTTCTTTATATTAAAGTTTCCTTCAAAGTGTGCTCAGAGTACCACGCGGTTTATATTCAGCACACCAGTTAGAATATACCCTGCGGTCCTTAAGCATTACTTGGCCGTTTGCGATTGTACTTTGTAGGTCTAACTATTACTTTGGATCTTAGCCCAAAAGATTTTCTACGTTGTGGACTCTCTACTTTACCAAGTTTGTTTAAAAAAATAAAATAAAATATCAACTTCAATATTGTTATCCAAGCAGCCACTATCAAAGTGATCCCACAAATCTTTGTTCACAGTTTCAAAGGTAAAGTGCAAAAGTAATAAATCCAATGATACATTTTTCACGGTGTAGTGAATTGTAAGTGAATAAACTTTTGGTTAAATATTAACACCAGTTAAAAAAAGATTAAATCTTACTTAAATGCTCACCACATGCATGTCTAATTCAATCTTCATTAGCACTTTATTTTTGCTGTTCATTTCACTTGGTTAGGCGAAAAGAACAACACATTTTTCCATCCAAAACGGTATACATAAAGAAAAAACAAGAAAAAAAAAGAAAGCATTCTCCACGCGAGGACACCCAATGCTAAAAGAACTGTAGAACAGATGTTTTCAGGGACTTTTATTCCCAACTGATGATAATATTTTCGTTTTGTTTTTCAAAAACTGCAGACTTTCGATATGTACTAGGATATCCTTAGAGTGTATTCCTATTCGTATCTTCCTATACTTTCATAGTCTTTGTATGTAATAAAAATCCAACACTCACTTCCTTATATTCCACATGGACTTGACTCAATCGTCTTGAGCTCAGAAGTTGTTCGCCAAAACCTTTTTCTGTTGTTTCATTCAATCCAATCCGATATGGCAGCTTCTCAGACATTATCCAACATATGAAAGTTTATACTTAAATATGTTCCTACGTATATACATTACGATACTCGCAGATAGGTTTTATTGCACTCATATATCGTTATGTCCTGATACTCTTATAGTTCAAAAAACAAGAGGGGAGACATTCCTCGCAGTTTTGTGTAGTGTAGCTGGATATTGTGATGATACAGTAGAGGTCAAGATTGGATTAAAGTGTACTGACAATGTGGTAGTTATCGAGTACATCACAAACTGCTTATCTGAATTGCAATTTTAAGATGCATGTTGACTTGGCCCAGAGGGGAATAAACAAATCGATCCCAGATGCATTGGCAAAGAAAAAGATATTTTCAATTTTGAAAATTGGCCATTTTAACTGTCGAAATGAAATGAAGCCGTTTAGATAATTCTGTAGCAGAGTTCTTATTGAAAACTTCGTTTGGTGACGTCTGTTACTGGTAAAAGCTAGTATGTTAAAGGAATAAAAAGATCTCCGATTTTGAGAAGGCATAAGAGGTTTGCACGAGCACTAGATATGCACAAGTGCTTGGAAAGTAACTAAGTGATCAAAACTTAAATTGAACCAGCACACAGTTTTCATACATTTGATCAAGTGGATAGACCCCGCAATAGTAGAGAGAAATATCATTTGACTAGGCAACAACCAGCCTCAAATGTTATTATCGGCAACTTTACCAAAAGAAAAAAAGACGTGATTGAGCAGTCTTTTTACCGCTATAAAATTGCAACAAATTCTATAAAATATGTTGTGCAAAACATGGATAAAATGAATAAAAAAACGTTGATATCTATTACCATTATAGCAACAGGGAATGCAGATTCGTTACCAGAATTAGATGTAGACAAAATGTTATGAGCTTTCCCCGATGTTGGACTGATATGTACACACGTCTACGCAAACAAGAAGGCTCGTAGTACCAAGGATTGCTTTAACGATCTCGTCAATAAGTCCATTTTTTGGAAATGCTATCAGAAAGCAAACGGACTTAAACTTTTGAAAATAGCAGCGTTTCAAATAGTGTAATAGCTAGCACTCAACTGTAGAACCTAGATATTCGTAGAGCGACATGAAGTAACGAATGTAAAACACGCCGCGGCATTTTAGAGCCCCAAACCTTACAATTTCCAAAGTCTGAATCGGATCATTTCTTTTCATTGTACAGATGTGCCTTACAATGGTCACAAGCGATGAGGAATGCCGAACAATTAACACAAAATGAACAAAGGTCGTAATCCCAAACATTGCGACGTACCATTGTAGGAACGATGATCGGAAGCCTTTTTAAAACATACAAAGTCATGAAAACGACTCAAAGACTGAACAGAAACCTATTGAACTAGCAAAGTACTCGTAATATTAGAAGTAATTACTACGGATTCCAAACGAATACTTCTAGAATATTTCTACTTAATCCGAACATAGACGATGACAACCATCAATTTCGCAATTCTGTCCATCTCAGCAATATGAGCCGACAGCAGGAACATTCAAATTTTAAAATAGAAGAAGCATGCCCGATGAATTGAATCTTAAAATTATTTGTTCAATACACTCTATACTATGCATTTTTAAGGAAATGAAAAAATCATTACTTTACAGAACACAAAAGTTTCGTATCATAAAGGTAGTTGACTGCTTGTGCCTGAGCTCAAAAGAGCTACGTTTATATTAAACTTCCGCATTCCATCAAAATTACCCCTCTGTGCAGATTGACAACGTTACGCTGCTCTGTTAGAGTCGGTAACAACCGCGCAGACTAACTTGACATGCTAATGATATTGCCATTATGAAAAGAACAAAGCGGCCTTTCAGTAAAGCGAATGGCATAGAAGCCGCTAAAATAAGTCTGCTGGTGAACCAGAACTAAACTTATTATTAGGCATCGCAGTTGACTCGGACAGCATCGTCTACAGAAATCGTCGCTTCTTTAAGGTTAGGAGGCAATTGAGTATTAATAATTGAGCTTACCTACTTCCTTACCGAAAATGACCAAGATGACTTTGTATAAGATTCTTATCATCCCAGTCAGAAGCGTGAACTTTTACCGATACGAGTTAAAATACCCTTGGCTGCAATCCCCTGTTGAAGATGTAGGAGAACGAAATATTGTTCAGTAATAGCGCTTGAACTTGCCTTTAACACGGTGACTTAACAGTACAGACCGTCTTTTGTGTTTAACGTGAACACCTGCCGCCAAATGAGGCTGCAGCAAAGATCGGGAATTGGTTCGAGTATGCTAATATTGAACAAGCCAACTATAAGACTAAAGATGTTCTAGTAACTAGTCCCAAAAACATGCAGTATGAAAATTTCCAAGTTTGCAAGGCAATCAATCAGGTCAAAATAGTCCCTTAAATATCTGTGAGTGATACCTGATAACATGCTGTCCTTCGAGTCCAACGTCGAGCATGCCATGATAAAGAAAACACTCTCTATGATGCTTCGGAACTTCGGTTGCCCTGGATACGCCCACAGGATCCTGCTGTACAGAGTGTTCAGCTGCTCCGGTACAAGCGGGTGCACCAGCGCTGAAAGTGCTTACAAGAAAGCTGTCGTCAATGGGCATAATCGAACAATCTCAGATAAAGCAACCTACGTATTCTAATGATCCCCGTCTTCTCATATGCGTTAATGAGATGCAAACGGTATAGATACTGTAGGTGACTCTCGCACTTACAGGAAGCCAAAGTGATGAATGAAGAGGAAAAGATAGCGTCGGCAAGGATGTGGGAAGGTGTTCCCAAAATGCAGTAGAGCCCATAAGCTAATTTCTTTCATCTAATTATAGACAACACAGGCAAGAGAAGTATTTTACTAACACCGTACACAGTTTCTGACGGAAAAATCTCGATCGATTTTTGCCCCAAAACGAGCTGAAGGATGCGGATGCTGTGTTTTATTCCAGACGCTTTCCAAAAGACACGACAAACCTGCCAAGTTCGGAGGACTTCTTAGTTAACACCGATCAGAAGTGAAGAAGAGAAGAAGTGAAGAGCTAAAAACTTGAGGAGAGACCAAAATGCGGCTTCAAAGAATGCAATATAATTCCTTACTAGCTTCGCGAAGTATTTAGTATCTAACGGCAATATCACGATGAGAGTGGTTGACGAGGACCGCGAGGTCCTGGTGAATCATAGCCCTTGAATGGTGCATAACAGTAGTATGGGTTACTTGTATCTATGAAGATTTCACATCTATTGGCGGAAACCATTAAACAAAAAATACCACTGTGTTGTCAGTGAAGATTTTTTTGTGACTGAAATCAAAGGAAAAAACTGTCTCTTGGCAACTATTCTACGAACTATACTTCCAACTAAATGACACTGGAACTGCAGCTTGTGTAAATATTAACCCGATTTGGAAAGCTGTCAGAGGAATTTAGACATGTTTTCGTAAGCAGGCTGATAAAAGTAAGTGGCGTTAGCATCTTCACTGAGGATAACTTTTTGAAAAGCAGGTGGAAAACGATAAGTACCTTTATCTGCTGTGACTCCGGGCTGAGCTTTATTACATGCTCAACCGTCTTTTTACTTTCAATTGAGTTCAAGGATACAAGGTTTCTCTCAACACTGTCAAAAATCTGAGTTCAAAGAGCCTTTCCAAGGCTCCGGGTCACAATGCGATGAAAAATGAGATTGCCTGAGCCACCATTTTCTTCAATTCATCTTAGGCACATGTGATAGAAGTAAATAGAAAAAGAGCTATCTTTTGAACTAAATCTGTACACTAACTACATCTTTCCTTAGCGTGTAAGGCCATGACCGATCTCACAATCTCGGGAAAATAATTCAGCTGAGTCTCTATATATTTGAAAAAAAATCGGTAAAATGTTTAATTTTAGAGCTGAAGATGTTATCATAGTAATTACTAGAAGGTAACTATCACCACGAAATATAAAATACACTGCAAAGGGTTTTAACAAATCTGTTGGAAGCTGTGGCAGACCAGACAAGACCAGACAAAAAAATAGGAAAAACAGTATCAAACTTCGGTTATTAACTAATGACCATTATTAAGAAAGGTGGTATCGTGTTACGAAGACAACAAAATACTTTAGTGAAAAACAAAATATTTTCTATGGCGTTCCACAGGGATCAAGAGCAGTTTCTCTTCTTTCTCTTTTAGCTGCAAAAGTTCGTTTACGAAATCTGATTTCCTGATACTTTTTTCAACTTTCAACTGGTTTTTGTTATTTTTGCATTAAAGTTTTTCCACCCAACTTATGGCATAATGAGAATATATGTACTTAGCAAAAATTAAGAAAAAAAGTAATTTTCAGCTAAGTAATATGACATTAGGATCCTGTTGAATAAATATCCGGAAATATAATTATGATAAACGAATCGAAATTTGCATAAAGTGTTACTTGAGCTGCTAGATACTCGTATACACGTGTATGTCCTATGCATGGATCCGTTTTCGTATCCTTATCCATTCTCTTTCAATGACATAATACTCCAAATGTTTTGTGCGGCAAAAATTTATTGCACTTCAGTACATCTGAGACAGTAGCAATTATCCTCGTTTTTGCTATTTAATACATTTTCCGATTGAAGATGCTTTTTCGACCGAAAATGGGTCGGAGACTCATGGTTTGAAGTTGTATTTGTCTTTGTTGGGAAATGTACATAATTCCTAGAATTAGGATTAATGATATTTCCATTCGCGAAAACAAATGGAATTGCGTTTATTCATAAGCATAAATATCTTTGCGTTTATCTTTTTAATGGAATATGTAAATTTGTCTTGTCTCTTAAAGTCGGAAAATTTCATTCGTTTTCTACAATTCGTTTTGGGTAAGAGTTGTAAACGTTTCCCCTCCTTATGGAGTAGGATTGTTCTCAAACTAAAACAAAAAAAAATTAAGCTTCATTCATCGTTGACTATAGTACTTTTCCAGATAAAAATGGATGGATATACATATGCATCTCTGTCTGAGTGGATATGTATATATCCTCCTACAGTTAATTTTATAGAAGGTCATGGCTATAGAAACCGAAACAGAAACAAAAATAGAAACAGATATCTTGTTCACAATTCATTTGCTCGTATCCTGTCTAGTTTTTGAAGTTATTTGCTAAAAAATCCACATCGCTTAAAGCGCATTCCATTTGATAGTGCTAGGTTGTGGCGAAAACATTTCCACAGCAAACAATTCTCAACTTTCACCATCTCGAGTTGGATACTTTAAAAAAAAAACAAAAAAACAAAAAAAAAAACGAAAGAACGACCGACGAACAATTTCTTTCCAATCTTTTTGGATGGGAAGAAAAATCCTTTATAAATCTTCTGCACCAATATCCAGATCGGAGTTTTTATCGATTGGTAGTGCAATGTCTTATATGAAGGAAAACTTTATCCACACCTATTTCCTTTATTTTCAGTTCTTTGACAAGAAAATGAAAAATTGCAGTTTAGTTTGGCCAATAGAAGTTCCTTGAGTAAAAAATTAAATGATAACCAACAAAAAGGATGAAGGAATAATAATACTTCGTGGCTACTTCATGGTCGATCATCAATTTAGGTACTGTCAATTGGGGTAGCATTTATGATTAACAGTTCCCGACCTAGGATATAGCTTTTGGTTGATTTGCCCTTCGCAGCTGTTTGAAATATCTTTAGTACACACGTGTACCACAAGGTTCTTTGTTTAAAATTCGGTGGATGGTGTGATATTGCTTTCTTTCACAATATTTGACTTTTTAGCCAGGTCATTTAAAATGATATCATTACTCACTTACGTTATTAATGGTATAGAATGTATAGATCTTGTAGAAATATAAATCTGCAAGCTTCACCGAAGAGCTCTAGTATGCAACTGCTATTGTTAATCCGAATATTCGACTTCTTTCTTCACAAAAAAACCATCCTCAAATCAATTCACTTTCAGTTTTTTGGGGCGTCCTCTGGGGATACTAATTGCCGCTAAATAGAAATTTCTAATTCTGTTTTTATGATTATTTTTTTTTAGTTTCTTTTAGACAGGGCTTAAAAAATAAGAAAAAAAATCAATTTTTCTGACAAATAGTTTGAGAGCTACTCAAAGATGGTCAATTTTATTCTAAGCTAAAAATTTAAATGTTAAAATCATTGTTCTACATATTTGTTGGTCCAATTTTAAATAATATTAAAATATATTCAAATGTATCTTCTTATGTTTTTCAAAAAATATAACAAAAATATTTCTATTTAGACCATTTGCTGGGGACTGTCCCGCTTTGACCGTATATATAATTTCCAAGATTATATATTTCCAAGATTATATAATATAAGATTATATAATATAGCTATAATATAATATAGCTTAAATCAAAGCTCGAAACCAAATCTATTGAAAATGGATGCGCAACTCGATCACCCTTATAGGAAAGCGCGTAACAATACAACCCATGCCATCTGCACTGCAAAACAAAATTACTACGCTCCTAAGTTAAGTACATCACTTCCACCCAAAAAAACATGGACTAACTGGCTTCTGATTTGTGTTGCTAACAATTCAAACTCTCCAAAGTATGATTTGGATCCTAATGGCCTTCCAATAGTCTAGAGTTAGGTATTATTGACCACCATAAAATTGGCATTGTTTTAAAGAACGCCTTCCGTCGGCAGTAGTTCAAAGAAAGCTGTTTCTAAAAAAAACAGATTCAAATTAATTTTTCAAAACTGAATCAGTGTTTGTCCATAGAAACGTGGAATTCAGTGTCTAGTTGCTGCTGTCTTTCTAGGGCCTTCTGATCTTTTTTAGGAAAGCTTAAATGTTGCATAAGTGAATACAAAACAACTACGTAAAGGAGTATGGTAACTAAAATTAAACCTGGATAACTTCTGATATCTGTGCAAAAATATAACAAAATAATAAAATTTACGCAAAAAAAATAAAAAACAAAATTAACCAGCCTTCAACTAAACATATTGTATAAGGAGCTGCAAGTAAACGTACGCAATTTAATAGATAGAAGCAAAACTGAATACTGCAGCAAAAAATACGATGAACATATCTAGGTATAACTCCAAAGAGTAATGGCGTATTGTTAAAGGTATATTAGTAAAAGAAAAAAACGCATCTAGCGCCTTCTTCAATTAGGCAATGTTATCGCCATCAGCGATGTTGCAAAAACCCTAAAACCAGATAGACCAATAGCTCGCAGTAAATTTTGGACGTCAGAGGCAACCGCATGAATCCTACCTTAATATGTTACCCTAATGCCAGAGATTTCCAAGAAGCCCTCCTGGCAGCATATAATGGAAGCTAAATGGTATATCTGTATATCAAAAATCGCTATTATTCAAAACAGGAATAATTAGTGCAACCACTTGGAACTATTAGTAAACAATAGAGTATGACCCCCTCGATACAAATTCATGTATCCGAAACGTTTGAGGTGTAGCCAAGACTCTGCCAGATGCGGCGGAAGTGCGTAAAAATTCCAAATTTTGAATAATTAATGCAACCGCATCAATTTTACGTGAAGCATAGAAAATTGCAACATGAATGCAAATATGAAGGTCCATACCGTTATTGACATAAAACATATTATAAAAGATATAAATGAACTGGACACCAAATAATAATAGTAAACACATGAAATTTCTCTAAATTACAAAACGATATACCAGAAACATAAAGATACAAGTCCAAGACGTTTTACTTGTCGCCAAGTCCTTGCTAGACGCATTCAAAGGATCGATAAACATACATGCTGAAATGAATGAGAAACTAAAAACTTAATTATGGTAGTTTCTCTCTTATAACTGTTTCTCTAAAACGATTGTATATGGAAGAATGCGGTGGCAAATACATTCTTCCAATAACAATCTCACCAGAATTAAATGGCCGAATTTTGAAGGATCACATGTTCCAAATTAAGTGGTTCAGAGATTAAATAATATTCTTAAAAAAGATATAACTGAATATGAAAGTGAAGATGAAATTCCTTGATTCGACTCATCAGTTGAGTCTGATCCGACAATGAATCTCATGTTTTTTGATTAATTAAAAATAGATAAATATGAAATTCAGTTTTATTAATATTTATTCCAACGTGTATTTTTTCCTTTCAATGTGTCTGTCAAGGACTTAGCGACAAGTAAAATGTCTTAGAGTTATATATTTGTAATCAGGAAGTTGAGCTCTAAGTTCTGCAAAAAAAAAAATGTGGTTGCATTGATTATTCCAAATTGGCATTTTGTCAATATTTTGACTTCGAATGGCAAGCCTTTAGCGAACGTGTTGGACCTTCATATTTATATTCTTGTTATAATATTGATGCGGTGGCATTAATTATTCAAAATTTGGAATTTTTACGCACTTTCGCCGCGTCTGGCTACACCTCAAACGTCTTGGGTACATGAATTTGTACCGAAGGGGTCTTACTCTATTGTTTACTATTGTAACAGTTTCATGTGGTTGCAGCCATTAACTTCCAGGTACACCCTTTAACTTCCATTATGTGCTGCCAGACGGGCATGTTTTAAATATCTGGCACTGTAGCAACATATTAAGGTAGGATTCATGCTGTTGCCTCTCACGTCCAAAATTTACTGTGGGATCTTAGACTAAGATGTGTGTACCCGATTAATTGAAAACAATAGAAGACTGTCATTATATAAATTGACTCGACTCTCTTTTTACTTTGTGCTAGTTAATAATTCGAATATTCTCGCCATTGCTAGAAGCTTAAAAAACAAAATCTCATGTGGAATAGATGGCATCAGCAACAGGGTAGTTAAGAAAACAGGAGGGCCAATTGTTAATCCCTAAATAGCAAAGCAAAGCATCATATGCAGAGTATTTCCAGAATGCATTAAAACCTGTATTATTATCACAATTCTTAAAAAGGAGATTCTAGTGATTCGAACAACTATAGACCAATATCTTTGCTATCCGTATTCTCCAAGATATTGGGAAAGATCATAGTTGGTAAGACGCTGGCATTTCTTGAGAAAACAAGATTCTACAATATAACAGGTCCTAACTTGGTTTTATGAAAGCGAAGTATACGGAAGATGTGACAGTGTCCTTTTTAATCAGAATATACATATAATTCACTAGACAATAACCCAAAAATATTAGAACACATATTTCTTGACTTAACAAAAGCTTTTGACCTCATTAACCGTGTGCTGTTGCTGCGTACACTATATAATGCTGGCTTTAAAGGAAGGAGACTGACTTGAATTGTCTAAATCCTACTTACTCAACAGAAAGCAGCAGTTAGGGGTTAATGAATACGGAAGAAAGATATATATTATGATACTGGTGTCTGGCAAGGGTCAGTCTTATGACCAATTCTTTAATCCTTTTTCTTGTTTATATTATGACGATATATAAGCCACATGTTAATGGCCTGGTTATAGTAACGATCTCGAACTCTCATATTCAGATAATTCTGTATGCGCAATTCGAGACAGAATGAGTTCTGATCTTCAACTACTACCTGGCCTGGTTTAACTCATACTTATTACAAAGTGTAAAGTAATGTATGTATTTTTCTCTGTCCAATTCGAATATTCTGATTGAACATATTACCTCTCATCATCCTAATTGTGACAATACGAGCTACAACGACATGTGCTATAACTTCCAGTTGAGTTGGAAATCACAGATAACATCTCTGATCTGCATATGTCAATATGTACCCTTTGCGTAAGTTAGTTCCACGTAACCTGCTTTCAGCAATTTACTATGCGGTGGTTCGATCACCACTTGAATATGGTCTTGTATGCTTAGGCTGTGCCTACGGAAGCAACCTTACCCCCATTATAAAAGCGCTGAAAAAAATAATTCGATTTTTTTTTTTTTTTTTTTTTTTTTGAGAATACGTAAATATGAGCCCTCATTACCCCTGTTCCAGTCAGCGAAGATACTCCAACTCCGATATTTCTTTGTCTTCAAAGTGCTTAAAATATTCATTATCAGAAGTGGTAATATACGTAAGGTATCATGGCTGAGCTTTACCTTGCGGAATTCACAATAGGCTTAACCTGGTCACATTGATGAGAGTACATAGCCCCACCTTCTCCATCAACCTATTCTAATCTAGGTGTTTGAAAGTAATCGAAAAAAATTAAAGAAGCGAAGCGAATGGTAATTAAAACGAATTCTTTATAATGTTTATGTGTTACCTTTCCTGTGGTCTGCAAACAAGTGGGCGAGAAGTTCACACAGCAAGATCCACCAGCGAAACCGAAACCCTAAACGAGAGAAATTCAAAGAAAAGAAAGAGAGAAGAGAAATGCTGCAAGTGCAGAGTGCGCGAATTCATTACGAGTGGTGAATAAACTCAAATGCTTCAGTTTCGATGGTAGATATTGCTGGGTGAACTACACTCTGGCAAGAACCCATCACAAACTTAATTAATTAACATATTTAAAATATTTTAAAGATAACAAATTTTACGAATTGAATTATGTTAAGCACATTCCAAAACACTAGGTATTGTATAGAAGCATAGTGCTCCCTTACAATGCAAGTGAGAAGTCTACAGTTCTTTCTACTGACGGGCAGCAAGAAGGCATCGACAGCTTAGGGATATGGGTATTTATTTAGTCTACCACCGTCCTGGAGAATTATGCTATCAATACAGGTTTGGGTCGTGAGAAACTCTCCTCTGAGCCTTGTCGAGTAAGTTCATCCAAGATTTCATTTCTTGGGACACAAACTAGACTAGTGAGTCCATCTTTCTGACTGCCTTCAAGAAGCCTTGCATTATCGAATCACCTTCAAGTGGTGACAAGATTCAGCAAGGTCGCCACAGATGCAAACCACCGGTTTTTCACAAGATATATAGTTATTTGCGATCTTCTCTTACAAGTCAGTCACTTCGTTTTTTAAGAAGGAGCGCAATCTAACGTTTTCGTCCAAAGAGCACCTGTTCCTGATTGGTTTAGGAGCCATGGGTGAAATCCCGATTGCGTCCCATTCTAGGCTCAGATTCTGGTCGAAAAAAATCCTCAGCACAGGAAAATTCGGATTCGTATTTTCACAGCATATCTGATATATCATTTCATCAGATATATCAGATATGATATATCAGGAAGAGATTGAATCATTACTACGTCAAGTCAAGAGCTAAACGTGCAAGAGAAATACTCCATACAGCTGAGGCCGGCTGTTCCTTGGACTCTGACAAAAGCGGCCGTGGCACAGTCTTGTGAAAACTTGTTCCATCTTTCAACCTACGCATGGGTTATAATGAGAGTCTTTATACCAGTATAGGTATGTAGGTAGTCGGCGCAACCTGGAGATTTTCGGCGTAATCATTGGCCGCAGTCAGCATTCCCAATCAGAGTACTATTTATCAGCATTCCTCTAAGCCACAAAACTAGCGATTCATCTGCACCGTAATTATTAAAAGAAAGAATATATGTATTTCACTAAATGATAAATATAATACAAGTGAGATTAAAACTTTTAACAGAGCAAGAGTTTGTTTTGACATTGTTGTTGTGTGTTTTAATTAAATAAAACTGTAGTTTGAGCACAAACTTCCTAGTCTCCTCACCTTGTTTTCTAAAAATATTCTTAAATATAGGCTATTTCACTGGTCGAAAGTGCTATCGGTAGTATGCACGAACATAAGGTTAGTTTATAATTTGTCCTAAACATATAAATGAAGCCCAAGCCTATATTGCTTTAATGAAAATCCTTTGCCTGCCCTGAGTATATTGTTTGATACACGACATCGAATTTAGACAACAAAAATATAATTCACTCACTGATAAGATGGGGTTGAACTCTAAAAGGAATCTATACCTACATATTTATTTATGTGTGCCACATTCAAGTAATCCCATGCAATCGCTTATAATGAACTAATAAAATAAGCCTCAGAAAAAAATATCCTTTTAGCGTTAAAAATGAAAACATAAACTTATTCACTCCCCACCCATTAAACACCCCTATCCGGGGAAACTGCTATGGCATGCATTTCATGCTTCAAAGAAACGCTCAATAATTATGAATTGGCACGCAAAATTTATCCGCCCTTAATCGGAAAAAATGTTGATGAAAAATGCAAAATATTTATTGACAACAAAATAAAAAAAAATAAAAAAGTTAACTAGGCGCGGTTTAGCTGGGTTTACCATGCAATAAAAATGCTTTCATCCGCTCATAATGAAAAAAATACACGCATCAATTAAATGTCCTAACGAATACATAAAACACCATTTACCGTTAACCGGAAGCTAATGGCAGCCAAAGGGTTTGCCTGAACGAACAAAATATTAAAATGTATCATAAATCAGTAAATGGCATGCCCTTAGTTCATTACTTAATGTTTCCTTATTCCACTGGAGATGGACGAAGGGATTTTGAAAATGTTACGGCTTTAAAAAAAGGCCTACAATTCGTCCTTTTTATAAACTTATGTTATCATGTTTTGCTGGAATGGCTTGGTCTTTTCATCTGGAATTTTATACGTCATATTTTGGGAGCTTACGGAACGATTTTTCATTTGCAATACGCCTCTAGAATCGGTCCTGCGAAATGTTCCCGTTAATTCGGCTGAGAAACCAGTACCAGGAATAACGGAATAACGCTAAATTTAAGAACTGTACCGAGTACAGTTATCTTCGTTATATCTTCAATATGCAGTGGGATGTGATATTTACATATTTGGAAAACAGCAGAAAGAAATCTCTGAACCAGAATCTCTCTGCAGTGCGGTAACAGCTTATGCCATATTGCTGCAGTTAGTTCTCCTACTTGTTGAAAAAGACGGCTTGATAAGTCAAATCATATTCAGGCACTTTAACACCTAAGATTAGTGTGTGGTGCATTAACATCTAATAAGACAATCCAAATTGTGTGTTCGTGATCGACTTCCCACGTTTGGCGGCTACTGATGGGGCAATAAATTGCTCACGTGCCAGCAAATTATACGAAACTCGCAATTCAATTCCAGGTCCATCCATTCTTCCAAAGTCCTTTCAATTACTCGCATATGCCGACGACATTAACGTAATGAGAAGAACATAGTGAGCTATCAGTGGAGCATTTGCGACTATTGAGGCAAAAGGGCCAAAGATGGATTTAGAGGTCAATGAAGAAAAAGCAAAATATATTTTGTCAACAAACAGTCACATACAACAACGACACCAGCTCGGATATCATGCGATTAGGCTTGCTAATGGCTACTTCGTTGACCTTAAAAAGCTGATCATTTGCAGTTAGTGATCATCGCACTCCTGTTTTACGACGTAGAAACTTGGATACTGGTGATCGCAGGTGAAAATGCTGGCGGGGGCTTCAAGTGAAAAGTTCTTTGGGTAATTTTCGGTTTGCACCAATGCAGAATGGATGGAACTGCACTGGCTATACAGTGCCTAGGTTGACTGAAAAGCTCGGATAACCCGGCTTAGTTCTCCTCAAGCGCATGGAAATCAGCGTCGTGACCCGAAAAGTTTCCGACTTCAATACAGAGGAATACTCGTATCTCTGTAGAAGGCGAACACATCTTAGATGGCGCATATGAGTGGAAATTCACCAGCCAAATTCGTGTGCGCAAGTGGAGGCAGCTGGCAAAAGACCGTGTTAGCTGGAGAGGTACGTTAGCTAAGGCCTCTGTCCACCCCGGACTGTAGCGCCATATAAGTAAATATATGGGTAAATATACCAGCGCCCTAGGCATGTTCATATCAGAGCTCAACAGTTTCTAAGAGCGAGTAATATGATGCTTTCATAAAGCGAATTGCTCGTAGGTATCACAAGGTAGAGCGTTGTTTCGTTGTTTCGTTGTTTCGAACTAGAAAGGAACGGAAACCTAAATATTATACCTATGCATTCAAGAGACCATGTGCAAATCTCAGAAATAGGGCCCGTTTTTGAACTTGCAAGCGAAGGCGTACAAAATGTATTATCTTGTATTTATTGTTGTTTATGGAATAGAGCAAAATCTTGATAGTTTAACTACATATAAGATCCCATTCGGCCAACAATAAGCGACCTACTAATGGGCATACGACCGATAATTTAACATGGAACTTGAAATATTTTTACCGCGTACTAGGGAAGTGTGCAGCCGGAAGCGAAAATAAACTTTTAAAAACAATACCAAGGGACGAAATGCTTTTCATCGGTACAGAAGAATCGCACTGAAGATACGAAGTCTGCAAGGAAGGAAGCAGTTTCGGAACGAGAAATTCAGCGGAACTAGATGTACTAAACTCATGCAAATTGCTTGGTCTTAACAAACTTAACTAAAAATGATGTTTATGAAGCAAGATCATAACTTGATTACACTGCAGCGGTGGACAGTAAACCCAGTTAGATGATTCTAGAGTGATTCTAGAATTTCTAGAAGATTCTAAAGTGATTTAATGCGAAACACTAGCCAGTCAGCATCGATTCTGACTGACATAATTGTCCGAGAGGAAATCAGAAAAAAAAATTGAAACCGTTATCAGTCGATAAAATAAAGTGCCCCAACTTAAATAAAGTCGAACTCTAAGTATAAGTTAACACCGCAAACAATTAAAATCATAACGACGTGCAAATATGTTCCCACGAATCTGCTCCACATCGACAACAACGAAGTACGTAAGGGAATTTGCTGACAACGCGTCTGGAGCGCAAGCGACAAATTACATCCAGCGAAATCATGATAGACACCTGAGTCAACAACGAGTATCCCACGGTTCGGTCGGCACAACAATTAGTATTTAAGATGACAAATTGTAAGAAATATTGTTCAGTTCTTGATAAGCAAGCGGAAGCTATGCTCAAATAAAAAAATATTTTTTTAAGACTTCAGTTTTAAATTTGGTGATGAAGCACCATTCTGGGCCACAGTGTTTCATTGGTTTTCTGAATTCAATCGCGGTCGTCGTTCGCTCCAGGACGAATTTCGTGAAGGTTGTCCAAAATCGCATGTTGTTATTGAAAACATCGATGTTGTGCGGGAATTGATATTGCAAGATCGTCATGTGACTTATCGTAAAATTGAGACATGCTTGGTCATTAGTTCCACTCACATACAGGTGGATACCAAACGGATTTCTTCAGGCTGGATACCGCATGATTAAAAAAGACTCGTGTCTAATAAAAAAAGGCTCGTGTCGATTGATACAAAGAAATATTGAAAAGATTCAATGGCGGTAGTTCAAAAGACGTTTATGAGATCGTAGCAAGGTACGAATCATCCGCATATACTTGTCAACACAAAATTAAACAGCAGTTGACTGTCTGGGTCTTTCAAGGCAAATCCATCAAAATCAGGGACCGTAACTGTTATGACTTTTTCCAAAAAATCGTTATTTTTTTACTTAATTTTTTAAGATAAAAAAATACGGTTAACATCTGACTTTTATTTTTTCAGTTAAAATTTTATTTTTAAAAAATTATTTTTTTTAATTATTTTTAAAAATTAAAATTTTATTTTTTCAGTCAAAAATAATTTCATTCAAATTTGTTCGATTGAAAATAAACGGTAAAACCTTGTTAGTTATGTTTTCTATTTATTATTTTAACAATTTTATTTTTTGAAACAACCATTGGAAATACATTTTAATACATATTTCTGTATATATAAGATATTTGTTCGATAAATTTGTTTTTTTAATGTTCACGTTAATTCACTTACCATTTCACAGCAATGAATTCAATTTAACCATTAATATTGCTATTTGTTCAGACAAATTGTAACGCAAGCAGTAGAGAACGACTTCAAGTGCAGAAAACGCGTGTTCTACACTGACTTGTGTCTCTGTGATTTGATGGATAATATGTGCCAGATGTCTTAGTCGCGGATATAGGAATTTTTCACCATCCCAATATTCCATAAGGTCCGCATCAACGCCAATACGCTTCTCCTTATAGGTGTCGATTTCCATAAAAGCTTTTCGAACAAAATCTTCAGATCATGCTTCCTCGTCGTCGGGTGAAGCTTCAGATAACTCCATACTCAAAAGCCGTAATTTTATTTATTTCTTCATCAAACTAGACTTGCTCAGTGTTTGATGTAGTTGGCGACAATATTGGAGCTATAGATATCTATTTTATATGTATTTACGAAAAAATAAATAAAAATGAATTTCTAATGATTTAACATAGTTACCTGCTCAACATTATGGATAATGTTTTTCCAATCCATTTTTGCTCGTTTAATTTTGTCTCTGGACAATACACACCGGAATTTGGGACCCAGGAACAAGGCAGAATACATGGTATCGTTTTCCGATAATGCTGATTAATTTGATATATCATATTTAATCAGGAAAACATTAAATAAAACACGACTGTACATACATTTTGCTCAAGGCTGTATAAGAAATTAAAAATTATTAAGTACAAGTGGTCTTAAACTGTTGGCCGGCAGTGTATGGCAGTCAATATGATGATTTTATTTGAAATCAGCGTTGCCCAAATTAGAAATCTATGTATTTTTTTTTGTAAAGAAAAAATAAAAGTCAGATTTTAACCGTATTTTTATATCTTAAAAATTTAAGTAAAAAAATAAAGATTATTTGTTGACTTTTTTGAAAAAAATCCAAAAAATAAAAATAATTCGTGATTATTCTTCTCAAATTAATAAGCATCACACTGACATACCATATTCAAATATTAAATCGACAACTTCTTTCAGTCTGAATTGAAATTTGAATTAAAATCTAGAAAATAACTGTTATTTTCGATCCCTGAATTCAAAAGTTGTTCGCGCATGAAGCACTTCCAAGCACATTTGTCGCATGTTTCTTCGGTAAAACCGGACACGTCGCCACCTGACTATAAGAGCAACGTATAATAGAACAGTAAATTTTAAATATATAGTATACCACCATCTGTTTGTCGAAAGTCTTTGAAAAAATAAGGAAAAGCAACCGCCGAACAAAGATCATTCTTCGCCACGATAATACGTGTTCTCACAGGACTGCTCAAACAAGTGAATTTTTGAGCACTCAAGCCCGTATTTGGCACCCGATGACTTCCTTTTATTCTCCCACATCAAAAAAATGTTGCAAGGACAACGTTTCTCGAGACCTGAAATTGCGGTTGATGTGTTTAAAAGGCATGTTTTGGAGTTACCTCGTTTTTTCAGTTTTTTCAGTTTTCAATGCATTTTATTTTCTTGATTCTTACATTCTTACATACTAACAAAAAATGATTAAATGCTAGCTTACAATTACTTAACAATCTTATACTAACTTACTGGCCCCACACAGGCACTCTAAGCTAATCCAAATTCTTATATCTATGTCTTTCGACTTCATTTACATTTTATTTATAAATGTTTATTTTGTATACTTGGGGCTAAGAAAAAATTGATAACAAAAAACTTAGCCTATGGATGTAATTTTTTATTTTTTATAAAAACTTAATATCTAACTTAAAATAAACCTTAGTCTACTTAACCTATATACACAATACACACATACAGACACAAAAACATTATGCACAATAATATACATACATTAGCATATACCTTTATATATACTAGTATATGTATATATTTCTTAAATGCTAACCTAAACCTATGTAAGCTGGCCATCGCTATTTACTGAGCAAATAGATTGGTCAGCTCTGCCTCATTAGTGAGGCTGGTCCGTAATTGACGGAAACGACGACGAAACATCTTCCCCATCATTCAACCACCAGAAATGCTGGTGCTGCCGAACAACATCTCTCTTATCGCGATTCCCCACCGCCCTACTGAACCTGACGCGATACACACTGCCGTGTGCGACGTCTCTGTTGTAATTGAGTCGCCTGTCCCCAGCTGTCCGAGCGACATGGAAGATTAACGGCACCGCTGATCTATCCTGGATCAACCCTATCTGATCTAGGTAGAGGAATGCTTCCGGTGGAACGAAGCCGTCAGAGCGCACACTCTCGTGGTAAAGGTAATTGGGGTAGTAAGCCCTAGATATCAGGTTATTCGTCGAGGTCATTGCTCTTGCAATGTGCCTTCGAGTCAGCTTAATTACGAAGTTGTGCACTCGTATTAGGTTCGCCCTGTTGTAAAGGACCTCATTAGGATAAAATTTCTTGTGCTCCGAGTTTGGTGTTCTGTACAAGCGAAGACAAACCCTAAGACAAGCTCTCTCAAACACCCGAATCTTTTCCATTAAGCTTGCTCGTACATTGAACCACACGGGACAACCAAATATAAGCATGGGCCTGATAAGGGCCATGTAGTAGATTACATTTACCCTTGCATTGAGTTGGCTGCTATAAAACAGTCTCTTTGTAAGGGCAAAAGCACCTTTAGCTCTGGCCAGAGCAGCATCTACATTTTTGCCAAAATACAGAAACTGATCTAGCCAGATCCCAAGGTATCTGACTACATTTCGATATGCAAGAGACTGCCCGTGATCGAGAAACTTCACCAATTTTTTCTGGTATCCCTTGAGGGTCCGGACAACGGCGTCCTAACGAGAATGGTTTCCGACTTCTGAAAGTTGATTTTCAACTCCCATTCATCACAAAATGGTCTTATCTTATCGAAGTCACTCTGCAAGAGAGTATTAATGACCTCGATTTTTGGACCTGTTCTGTACGCTACCAAATCGTCTGCGTACGCAATAGTATGGGGAAGTGAACCTATCAAGTCGCTTGTAAAAATGTTAAATAGGATCGGCGAATTGACCGCGCCTTGCTGAAGACCATTTTTAATTTGAAATATTCCAACCGAAGTCACATCACCATTCTTCACGATGAACTGTCTGTTAGTTAGCATATTATAAAGAATGTACAAGAGTGGTTTACTGATCCCCAGCCTAGTCAGCATATAGAAAAGACCCTCTAACCATACGGCGTCGAAGACCTTCTCCAAGTCAAAAAGGCAGGCACCAGTGCATTGTTTTTTGCCTTTATTCCATTGGATATCGGACACCAGTTTAGACGCGGCATGTGAGATATCATGTCCCGCCTTAAAACCGAATTGATTATCCAGAACTATATGTTTGTCCTAAACCCACCTAGACAGAGCTCTATTGATTACCTTTTCAAAAACCTTACTGATATTCGGAAGGTGACTTATCGACCGGTGATTCGCCGGATTGGATATATCCTTTCCCTTTTTGGGGATAGGTTGAACCACCGCCGTTTTTCAATGCGCTGGATAATGTGCATATTCATTGCAGTATTAAACAGGGTGGTGTAGATGTCCACCGCTTCTAGAGGAAGATGTCGAAGCACGATGTTCGGAATACCATCGGTCCCCACTGATTTCTTAGCCCTGATTGTGTCGAAGATCTCATGGAGTTCTTCCTTCGAAATGAACGGGGGTAGGTCACCCTCTCTGGTAATGGCATTATTTGCCATATTTTCGTCGCTGAACCGGGTGAAACCAGAGCCATCGGATCGCCAGTTCCCTATTTCATTTCGAATGCAGAAGTCGTGCCCCAAGACGCGATTGTCCAGGTCGTAATTAGGACCAATGGTATCATTGGCCTTGTATACTTCCTGGAAAGTCGCTCCTATGGTCTCAACCTTCTCCTGCGGATCCTCGATCACAAAGAAGGCGTCATCATCAGCGGCCTCATTTGGATCAATACCTGCTATTGTCAGTAACCGTTCGTTGTCTGTTGTCCGGGCTATTTTAAGACACTGAAGGTCGTTTTGATTTTTTCTACGTAATAGTTTATTTATTTACGGGAACATATTCGGGTTGCTGGTGTTTATAGCCCGAACCTTATTGTTCCAATCAATTGCTCCACCATGTGCGTACCCATTACGACATGTGTTGCGTTGGGCGCGGCAGAAGCGCGTAGATCTGGTCCACCCGCTTGGCCTGTTCTTGAACCTGCTTTTGCAGCTGAGCCATCTGCCCTTGGATTGCGAGCAAGATGGCCAGCATGTTAGGTGCAGCTTCAGTTGTTCTCGGCGTTGGCGCCGGAGAAGCAACAGTCGCTTGCTGTACCGTAGCCCCTCTACCAGACGCCATTTGGGCGTAGGAAATTTGGGACGTGACGGCTGGTGTTTGAAACCTGACAGGTGAACGTTTGACCTCCACCTTCTGCTGCCGATCCAGTTTTGCTTTCTTAATGTCAGTGAACTTAGGACAACCCCGATAGTTTGCGGTGTGTCCTAGGTTTCCACATAAGACGCAGGAGAGCTGCGACCTATCGGATGCTCCGTCAACACCCAGAGGACATTCTTCGGAACTGTGGTTCATAGCGCACTTCACGCATCGAGGCTGCATTTGGCAGTTCGACGCGGCGTGCCCGAACCTCTGGCAGCGAACGCAATGTAGAACACCTTCGCTCCTTTTTAATTTTTCCCAGTGAATCACCTGGTAGTCTAGGACATTGATACCCCGTAGACTATCCAGACGACTTTCGGGACTGAGCTGCACCAGGAAGAACGGCAGACTCCGTTTCTCCCGCCTGGCTCTAGCTGTGGTACACAGCTTTACCCCCACAAATTTGAGCCCTTCGCACTCCTTCTCTTTGAGCAGTGGATCTCCTCAGGATCAGAAGACGGTTCCAACCCCTTCAGCATCATCGATTGCCGCTTTTCACACTTCGGTGTGTATGAGAAGTGCTCCCTCGTCGTCTCTTTTAGGAGCTCTTTCACTTTCGCGTAGCCCTCCACTGTATTACAGTGGATGGCATGACGATCGTTCCCCAATCTCTTAATGTTAAAATTGTTACCAATGACCAACTTACACAGGTCCTTGGTTGCATTTACCTCTAGTTGATACGTGTTGATCGGACGCACCTTCTCCTTCTTCTTCCTCTGCTGCTGCTGCTGTTGTTGTTGTTGTTGTTGTTGTTGCTGCTGCTGTTGTTGGTGTTGTTGCTGCTGCTGTTGCTGTTTTTTCAGCTGTTGTTGTTCTTGCAGCAGTTACAGCTGTTGCTTTTGCTGCATTTGTTGTTTCAGCTGCTGCTGTTTATGTTATTGCTGCAGTTGTTGTTTCTGCTCTTGATGTTGGGAGCTCTCTACTGCTTGTTGCTCCCTCTGCCGGCGTGCAGTTTGTCGTTGCTTAATAGCAAGCACTTTTTGTTCCAGCTTGTGTATACTGGTTTTTATATTATTAATTTCTTCATCTTCGTCTTCCGACTCAGATGAAGCTAGAGAGGCAAAGCTGTTGGTGCCCTCCTCCTCTTTGTCTTCTTCAGCTGTTAAAACAGCACTTATTTTTTTTTAGTTAGATTAGGAGGGGTTTTTAACCTCTTCCTCCTTTTTATGGCTTTCGCCACTGTTATGGGAAGAGCGGGGCGCTCTCCACCATCCTTCACGTGATTTTTGTTTTTTAGTATCTTTACACAATTTGAGCAAAAAAAAAAAACACAAAAAAAGAGAAAAAAAAGTTCAAAGTTTCACCACCCGGGATTCTAACCCGTGCACCGCGATCTGTTGACTGGCGCCGCTAACCGCTAGGCTACCCAGTCAATTAACAAGTTTCCAACTGTTTGAGTTTATAACAGAATTATTACTTTTTTTTTTTACTCTACGAGAATCCGAAAGACGTTTATTCTTACCGGAGATTTCCGAACGACTGATGAAGTTACCTCGTTCGGAGTGGAAAAAGTGCTTTGAAAATTGGTTCAAACGCATGCAAAAGTGTATTGGTATTTATGAAATATATCTTGAAAACCAATAAAGCTACATATCTTCTATGATAAATATTTGTTTTCACTTTTTTTTTCTCAAAACTTAAGTAGCAACCACGTATGAGCAATGGAAATCTTGGGTTTGAATCCCTAATCAGTGTATGCTAAGTTTTTTCGTTTCTCTGTACAAATGCAAAGGCGACGCGAGACATTGCAACAACTAATGTCTCATACTATCTAAATAAATGAGGGTGTTCCATAAAGGCAACAACGCAAAATCATTAAACTCGCTGGAAGTGAATGCGGCTTTGACAAATGACGTGATTCAAAGTTTAGGAAATTTGAAGTGAATATTCTGCATACATATCGTCTTCATCAGTTTGAAAAAAACGTTAAAGGTTAAATGTTAACGCTAAGGTAGTGGTAAAAATGCGTTGCTTAAAAAATTCTATAGCAGAAAAACACTGACGAGTCCGAAACTACTTTTCTTCTGCTACCGATGATAGCGCTATCATAAGCAGCGACGTGTTAGCCCTTCAGGCAACTCTTTCTAATTAAGTAAAGTTATTGGAGCATAACGGGTTACGAGTCAGTCAAACTTGGATAAAATATGAGCATTGGCATTTTTTCGAACCTGCAATACAAACCCCTGGCATGCACATAATTCGGAAGAGTCAACCTACCAAAATTAAAAAAATTAAATAGATATTCGTATCAATGTTCTAACCACCAAGGAAACGGCGACGACAATGTCACATATAGAGTTGGCGTGGAATAGCTTAAATGGCGTGGAGAGTTGCCTCTTAAGCTTATGGTTTTGTTACACACAACAGTTGCTCGTGTATTGTTGTATGCAAATCACGCCCCAAAAATCCTCCACTCCCTTTTCCATCTGTTGTCTGTTGACCTGTTCATTTCTCCTCCCCCTTCTTGTGCTGCCCCTTCTTTTCTTCTCTCCGTCATGCTCTGGATGCCACGGCACAGGTGGGATTCACTGGATCATCTGAATTCAGTTCCCTCCCCCGGCCTACCGCTCCAGAGATGACCACATAGGTACCCCTGATAGAGCCAGGCGGACGGCCTGGAGACTCTAGCGGACGGACGGTCAGCCCCTTGATACCCCGAGAGGTCAACACCATCAACAATGGCCGCGAGCCCACCATATCCGATATTGTTTGCCCAACACTATAAATTTGTATAACCCCCTACCCCCACAAGAGTTAAAAATTGTAAAGGAAAGCCCACAATTCCGCGCGGTCGTTCTACTGCTCCATATGTCTGCAAGAAGGTTTACTGACTCCCCATTGGACCCCTAATAAGTTAAGTTTTCCTCCCTATCTGGCGGTCCCAATGGAAGCTCTCAACGATAGCTTCGGTTTCGGGTCAGAGGGCTGGCTTCGAACCAAAGCAATCACTTGAACGACAAAACAAACAGAACGAACAAACACGACCCACAAACATAGAACATCGACGTGTGTGATTGGCTGGGGATTCGTGAGAAGGTGTTGGAGCTCTGGATGTGATTCCCTTTGCTCTAACAACTGAATTGACGGAACCCCATGTGTGTGTGTGTGTGGACGAATGGCGGCGACAGCCAAAAAGCGCGGTAAGCTCATTCGATAGCTTATCGTCTTGTTGGCCAGAGCCTCAAAAAAAAAGAGAATAAAAACCCACGACAAAGAAGAAAAAAAAAGCGAAAAGGAAACGAAAAATAACAAGAACGAGAACAAGAACACGGACAACAAAATTTAAACAACCGAGGACGTGAAACACACCAAAGGACAAAGGAAAGGAAATTAAAACACACAACGGACACGACCGGACAAAAGTCGGTGATTGTGGCGGAGACGGTTTACCCTCCTCCACCAGCAGAGACCCAGCTAGAGAGCGACCCCGCATAGGCAGGAAACCCATAAACAGCTAAGTACCCCTTTTCAAATAACACATATTTGTGCCTTAAAACCGCGTCCGTAAGCCTTTTTACCGTTTACGCGGAAACCGTTCGTAAGACGGTTAGTATTAAATAATTGCGCGACCCGGTAGTTTTAACGGTACGACAACGCGGAACTGTGGGCCTTCCGTTAGCCGACCCATTAAATTAAAATTAATTAAAATTTTTTTAAAACTTTGTTTGGCAAAAATTCGGCATACCCCGTGATTCCCCAAACCAAAAAAGCAAATACTCGTATATACGAGTATGTATAAATTCCCCATCGGGGAAAAGACAATTCGTGTGTTTTTTTTTCATCTGTTTTCCCAATTTCGCATTAAAAATTGGGTGGTGCCTACCTGTGTTTGTTTTCAGCTTTTGTGTCGATCGACCATCCCGAACCCCCCCTTGCTGAGCAGCTGGTGCGTGCAGCTAACCAACAGCTGCTTGTTGCAATTCCGGTTTTTTTGCGATTCCCTCTTGGACTGCACATTCGCTTTTGCGTAGTCCTTTCCATTCGCTCATCAACCACCACCTGTGTGGTTGCGGTTCGTCCCTCTCCATTGTTTTTAAAGTTTGTTGTTTGCCGGCAGCCCGGCAGCCCGGCAGACCGGCATCTGTCATTTCAATAAATTTAATTTTGTCTCCCCGGGTTTTGCAACAGTATGCGTATTTTTAAAAGTCTCCATGCTGAGCAAATCATTTTATTTTGCCATGTTAAGTGAAGATCATTGGAAAAACCGGTTAAAAAAGGAAAATATACTCAAGTTGCAGCAGCAGTTTGAAGAACAGGAAGACGAAATGATGGAAAGTCACTATACTCATTAAACTATTCCTATCACTGAAGATGGTCTCTTAAACGAAAAAATACAGATTCCGTAAAACTTGATCAACTATAGGTATGCAAGATAAGTTAAATCAAGTCACCAAGTACCTCCACTGTTTTCAACTACTTCGCAAGTGCGTTGAGATTTATATATCGTAACACCGAAATACGACATTTCCCTCAATAAAGTATGTTTGAGGATATATACATACATAGTTAGTCAGGGTGCTATGTAGGTTTTGTTAAGAGGTTGTCAATTGATACATATTACCGTACATCTTCCTACCGGCTATGTTCTGCGACTTCCTCAAAGACGCCTCCCAATTTTTCCATTGAAGACTTTGATCATCATTTTACCATCATATTGTGTACATATTGTACTTCGTTGATTTCCACTAAGTGATTGTAGGGTCCTCAGCTTCATTTGTAGGGCCATATGAACATATGAGGCCAATAATTTAGAACTTTCCTTTGATGCGAGTGATCGATTATTGCGCCAGCTGTAATACATGTATATCGCACCGCTTACTTTTATTGTTCTTAATACTATACATACATGCATCTCGGATCACAGTAAGGACTGTCTTATGTTTCCTGAGAATGTTATCAATATTTTGACATTTTTCGCCACGTCTACGCTATAAATTTTGTCCATTTTTTCCGATGCTGACAATTCCCTTGTATTAATAGTTTAGCATTAACAGCTTGCTAACCGCAAGCACAACCGCCTATGATGTGAGCTCCAAAAGTCTATTATTTATCAATTTTTTACATTTGGCAGACCGCAGAAAAAATCCAAGAAGTTCAAATCTCTTCAGAAACTTCAAAACCGATTACGACCGTATATGTGTATGTAGCGTTGATAACTCTTTGGTATAGTCGCATAGCTTGTGTCTTTATCAGGCTTCCCTCTCGGATCACTTACTTGCCTATGCAGCGGAAATCCTAACTACAATATATTTGTATACCTCGGTCAGGAACCTGTGTCTAGAACTACATATATTAATTTTCAGAATCTATATCCATACATTATACGAAAAGGCATTCACTAATATTGTTTATCCTCAGGACAATAGTTTTTCTTTTTCAGCGATAGTCCTGAGTTAATAAGTATTATTATATATATGAAACATTTTCTGATTTATTATGCCCTGAATTTAATCGAAATCCTCTATAAATACAAAAAATTTCAACTTCAATTTTTTTGGAATGCATAAGTTGCATTATACAAATACATATGCATGCATAAGTTTCTGAAATAAGTCTGCTTATAATATCAAACTCATCTTATAATCTACAACAGCATACACATGCCAATGAATGTTTGGTTTACTGTGTTTCACAATCGAAAACAGATACCGTCGTCTCCTTTATTTTTGACTTAAACGAATTTGCCAATTCAACCTTGAACTTTTCTTCCTCCTGAATTTCATTCATAATCAACAATCCTACCTATCCAAATAAATAGTAACAGATGATAAACGACCTTTCAAGAGACTAGTATTTTCGAACCTTAATGAAAATTGAGTGAGATTTCGATTTCGGCAAAAATGTATCCTTCTCATGCAATAATTTAATGGGGCTCGCATTAGCAATAATGCTAAATAATACTGAAATGAAAATGAATTCAGATCATGGATACACAAGAAGACAAAAAAAAAAAAACATACGTACGTTGTCTTTTGGTAATGGACAAAGATCTCAAAGAAACATCTATGCATCGACTGGATGTTTCATTTGCAGAGCGTCAAAACCTTAAAATGCAGTGGTACTTCTAAACTCCTTGCCAGGAGCTCCTCGAATTTCATCATTTACACTTCCGTGAACCAAAAAAGTAATGTAGTATACAGGGAGGTCTTGATTTAAAGTTAACTCCGATCGATTTGTTTTGATTTTCTCCCACAAGTAGAGGAATGAATTATCTGTCTCTGTTCACTAAACAGTGTAACCTGGCTGTTAGTGAGGTAAAACTTGGAACAAAACAATTCAAAATGCAAATATGTTCAATAAAAATTAGTTAAAAATTCATTTTTGATTTATCATTGTTAAACATAGAATTAATATATCAAGATGATATGAATTCTCTTTAATCTAAAACTAAACACATCACCCGATTTGTCTTTCGGACCCTGGTAGGGTTTGAATACCTGACCTTAAGAAGCCACACGATGTACCATCTGCGTCATGGTTACCCACTAAAAGTTTTATTCATTAAAAGCCTACGTAATATTTAACCGTTAGAGCCCTTTTATTAATTATTCACTATACCAACGCGAACGAAGTTGGTGGTATAAGCTAGTTCCTAATATAATTTCAAAACTGTGCTTGAAGGAAGGAAAATGTCTGTCACCCCTGTTCAATTCGAAGCCCCAAATAATCTTCAAATCGCAGAAAAGTAGGAAATCAGTGGGAAACGATGGTATACCGAACACTGTGCTTCGACATCTCCATTATAAGCCTTGGACATTCATACCACCTTGCTTAACAATGCCCGATTATCCATTGTATTAGAAGATACTCGTAGTAACATTATTATAATGTGTGAGCGTATTTGCTGTGGCTTTTCACGAAAAAATCTGTCTGTTAAAGTCCGTGCGGAGTTGGTAGTGTTTCATCTAAGCTCACTTCGGATTTTTGGAGCCTCAAACTTGTAAAAATATTTTGTACTACTGATAGGCGACTGACACATTAGCATTTTGCCCGATTCAGTCGACGTGCATGCATACGAGTAGCTATTTGTCAATTTTCCGATTCTATTTTAACGATCTACAATACAGTTGCACACAATCGATAATGTGCTTAAAAATTAGACCGATCGTGTAGGCTACTGCATTGCCAGCCGAGGCAGCCATTTGAATGAAATTATTTTCCATTATTAACCGGAAGGATAAAACTAATTATCTGTCATATCAGACATGAGCTAAGTGTTACCATTCACGAAATAGCACTAGTTGAAAAAAAAAAACGTTAGATGGCGGACCCTTTAGTACTAAGTAATAATATTTAGTAACAAAATGTTAATTTTAAACAGAAAGAAGAGAAAAAATATAACAAAAAAATTACAAAATTATAAGTTTTAATAGTAATTATAATGTTAATAATAAGATAAAATACTAAAAAGGAAAAAGAAAGACCCAAAAAAAGGGAGAGGAAATTAAATAGTTGAGAAATTGGAGAAAGACTGAGGTAGAGATGATAGTAAGGAGATACGTTAAGAAGAAAAGTACACATACAAGGCAGTTTTGAAACTAGCAGTAATTGACAAGCAGTTTATATGAGATGGTAAGTTATTCCACAGTCTAACAGCATAAATGGAAAATAAATGCGATGAATTGAGGTATTTGCAACGCTGAGTGATAATGTTGAAAGTTCTTCTGGAAACGGAAAATTCCAGTTTGGGGTAAAGGTAAGGGGGTTGCTTTGTGTTTATAATTTGATGTAGAAATATTCAATTTCTGAAATCAAGGTACTTTCTCAATGTACAGCCAAGAAACCGGCATGACAATTCCGAGATTCTACCGTATCGTTGCCTTGCATAAACATACCAAACAGCATCATTATAAGCAACCTGGAGCTTGCGAAAAGATAGTGAGTCAAGATTACTGTAGACAGCTGGGTATATATGGGTATTATGAGATTGAGCGCTAGTCTTCGGCGAGTATTCCAGGTTATATAGTTGGCAGAAATCTAAAGTTTACGCAAGCATCCGTACACGCGACCAACAACAATATTAACGTGGTTATAGCCAGAAAGCTTTCGGTTTATGGTGAAAACATGACTTGTAGCTGCCTCAATTAACCTAATCTTACTACCGGCTAAGCAAACATCAGAACTAGACTAGATTTGTTTGATATCTGACGTACTTGGCATTTTTTTGGGTTCAAAGCTGGTCCATTTTTAGTTGCCCATTCAGCAATCGAAGCAAGATCCTCATTTAGTAGTGACACTAGTTCACTAGTTTGTTAACCGGATGAGATAGGTAAAGTTGTACATCGTCTGCATAGAAATAAATAAGTGCGTGCTTACAAATCGATGCTAAGCCATTTATGTACATACAAAACAAAATTGCGCCCAATATTGATCCCTGCGAAACCCCTTGAGAAACTGACTGGAGACCTGAGCGGTTGTTATCAACAACGACTATTTGCGACCGTCCATATAAAAGTTTCGAATGAGCTTTAAAGCTCTTTCAATAAAACCATAGTAATGGTGCAGTTTCAACAAAGAATGGAACGATTCACTCTGTCAAAAGCCTTAGAGAAATCAAGCAGGCAAAGCAGCGTCACAAATCCTTTTTCAAAATCTTGCCTGATATCATCCAAGACTTTTACCATGGCGGAAGAAAAGCTATGGTTCTTCCTAAAGCCCGATTGAAATGGGCTCAACAAATAACTTTCAGCCAAGTGTTTCTGAATTTGTGACTCTATTACCTTTTCAAAGATCTTAGACAGGCAAGGTAAGATACTAACAGGTCTGTAGTCAGAAGCATTGGAAGCAGAGGTATTTTTAGGAACAGGTACAACCTTAGCACATTTCCATACCAGAGGAGTAGTAGATGTTAGATGTTAGTTAGGCAAAATAAATTTTATGAAACGTTATGGCAAGCCGTCTTCACCAATAGCATTTGATTTTAAACCTTTAATAATCCAAAGGACATCAACCTCCTTAACTACTTCAAAATCAAATCGACAATAATAGTGTCGCTTAGATGCACGACCAGCATCCGTTGCAGCGTTACGAACAGCTTTGTACCTGTTCCAGGTACTCGTTTTCGCTACGCTTCCACTTACTGTCCAGTCTGTTTCGCTTCTTTAGAACACCAACTACCCCTTCCGTGAATCAGGGACACGCACTGTTTCGGATCGCGACGGTTTTTGTTGCTAAATGATCAATAAATAATTGCATTACAAGCGTCTGGAAAATGATTAGCTTTCCATTTGGATCGGCAACCATTCTACAATTCAACCATGGGACCGAGTTTGCTGCGGTTTTTAGTGCTTCATGATTTATTGATGAGTAATCCATGTAAACAAAGGGGCTTGAGGAAGAATTGTGGTTAAAGACAACATTGTAGGCACAGAATAGGAGATCATGTTCGCTGTTCCCTTCGAGAGAAATCTGTAAGACAGATCTGTAAGAAAACAGTAAGACAGAAAGTGAATCAGATACAATAACAAGATCTAAAAGGCTCTGTGGTGCACCTGGCCGGAAACATGTTGGATAGGAATTATTTACAATTTCAAGGCACACTTGGTAGGACCACGAATCGTTTTTAAGCATTTTGGCATTAAAATCACCACAAACGACAATGTTATTATATAAAGGGGAGATAGAGAAGAGAAAAAAGGTTCAGTTGAAAAAGCACGATTTGGATTGTAGTAGCAAGCAATCAAACATTTGACAGACCCATCAGAAATTTCTGCAATCAAATACTCAACATCAGTTCCTAGGGACTTTTTTATGACTTCACGTTTTAAAGTTTCCTTGCAATATATCGCATCACCACTTCCTGTTGTTTCCATAACCCTATCATTACGTGCGAGTTCATATCCAGCTATTTTATAAAAAAAATTATCAATTCCAGGTTCAAACCATGTTTCATCCTTTCAGGGTTATTCTAAAGACCATAATCCATAAAATTTAACTTTGAATTTAAAACAAATGAATTTCTTATCAGAAATTGTTTTCTTCTAACTGTTTATGGCGCTCGCACTACAAAAAATCATAGCATCACTAACAACATCTAAACCTTTTGTCTTTGGATAAGATTTCCAGTTTTGTATTGAAAAACACTTATAATTCAATTTCATATGCCTTATTTTTATATTCAATGTCTGCATTCAGTGCTGAATTTTTTCAGAATCACTAAAAACAGTAGTATTGTAGTAATGCCCTTCGATAAAAAGGGTGATGCTACATTATTAAATAATTATAATTTCGTATTTCCCTTCTATCAATTTTCTTATATATTTTGGAAAGAGGTATGAAGCCTAAAATTCTGTCGTTCCTAGATAGAATATACTTTCTTTGTGTTTCTCAATTTGGATTTAGAAGCGGTAGAGCTGCGGAAAGTGCTTTCGATATGGTGAACCATTCTTTGTGGTTCAACAACCTTTATAATGCCAGTTTCAGAGGGTTTTTCATGACCGGTTTGCTTCATATTTAAAAAAATCTTAAGCAAATAGTAAAAATCAAAAACGGTTTCAGTACACAGAATTTGATCATCATATGTGTTCCGCAAGATTCTGTCTTAGGTCCCATAATGTTTTTACTATACGTGAATTCACTACTTTTCCAACCCTTTATATTTAAAATATCTTAATCTTTTTCTGCGTGTTAATAACGATTTATATAGATATATTGCGTATATACAGTATTTTTATCCCTTAAGTGCATTTCATCAAGAGCAGGAGCATGTTTGCGAGAATTAATTAACCTCTTGTGGTTAATTGGAATAATTTTATAGTTTTTGATGGTAGTGGTTAGTTATTTGAATAGTAGTGGTTAGTTATTTGAATAACTAATCACTGTACGATTTCACTGCACAAATTGAAATATAGATTCACCGCACAATTTTGAAAAAAAAAAATAGAATTTACTTTTATTTATAATTTTGTATTATTTTCGGCTACACATCTGACTGGGCATTAGACACTTGTTCTTAAACTGCGGGGATCGCAAAACTTCAATCTTTACTGCCTCGATGTTCTCAGGTGTTCTGATGGAACGTGCGTCTCCAGTTCTTCTTTTCTTCACAGTACACGTTGTGACCCAAAAAAGAAATATTGAAGCCGTTTCGGAAGGTGCGCTGGCTTGAAACCAGCAAACGCCGCTGGAAAAATAAGTCTGTAAGGCAAACGCACGTTGCTCGTTACTCCAACGCATGATGAGGACTGAAACACAATTTAACAAAGCTTTAGGATCCCCTTCCTTGAAGGAGGCCACACACAGTTGTTTCAAATATTGCTGCACCTTATATTAGATAATAAGTTCAGTTGGAAAGACAATACCTTCTACCTAAAGCCAACGATGATTAGATTCATCGAGCAACTCTATTATCTTAGCCTCTACTGTAGTCTGCCTATCTTAAAGTTAGTCTAAAATGGTTTATTGAAATCAAAGTTACAGTTCGGATTATTTTATTGGGATGGTACAAGTATGTATATTTAACGTGTATTTCGATAATATTTAGAATTATGTTAAGGCATATATAACTGCGCCTTGTTTATTTAATATACTGCCTGTAAACCTAAGATCCTCTGCTGTGCAGTGCAAGGAATGTGACTGCTCGCTGAAACAATGCAATAATCCGCAACAGTAGAGAAGATGATACCACGCTATCTTACTCTCAAAAGAAGGGAGTCCGTAGAATAGTCCACGGAAAGAACTTCTCTTTCCAACTTCGTGTTAGCAGCAGCAACATGTATTTGACTAGTCTAAACCCATTTCAAGTTAGATAGATTAAAAAGGCCGAAAATGAGGTTAGTAGAGTTGACTTGACTATATCGTAAACATTACATTTTTAATATATATTTCCTGTTCATATATAACAAAGGTCTAAATATTTTCTACAATATTTATAGATTAACTATTTTCTTCAGTAATACAATAAAACATTGCAAGAATATTGACTCAACACCACCATATACCAACGCTGTAGACGTATTCGTATTGAAGAATATTAAACACTTCGGTAACAGCTGTGGGCATCACAGCTGTTAATCATAAATGTCAGCACAGCTGACAGTTCCATTATAGATCATCGGCCACAAACTATCCACCAAGTATTACTGTTTTTCGTTCAGGTTTGGCTAAGGTCGGTTCTTTTTTACCCCCATCATCGAACACAAAACAACTTCAAGTGCGTTCGGTAGAGAAAAGCAAACTGCAATTTTTCATTTTTATTTTTAATGAAAAACGACATAGTGGTGAAGTTTTTGCCCCCATTTCCTTGCAGATACTTTTCACAATCGATAGGAATTGCCAGGAAAGTAGAATATTGGCAGGAGATAGAAACTGACGGATTATTACGAGCAGAAGAAATACAGATCCAAACAAAATAAAAAGAAAGGCAACGAGGATTAAGGCGAAGAAGAAAATGCGCTTCCTTTTGATTTTGAAAGTTTGGAATTGTTTAATGAAAGAATTTCCTGTCACCTTTCAGCACTATTAAAATGAAGTCGCTAGATATTCGTATCTACATATCTTCCACGTCATGATTGCAATCTGCCACTACAAAAAGTGGTGCTCAGATTTACAGAGTGAGTAGGGAAATTTCAAGGAAACGTTCAAACTAATTTCTGTCATAGTAACTGACGGAGAAAATTAATATGATACCCCGGAACTTTGATATTTAAAAAAAGGGACCCACATGAGCAAGGAAGAACTTTATGCATAAAAGCCCATTAAGCGAAAACAGTTTTTGGGTTATAACCTCTTGTCATTATGATTTTGAAATAGAGCAGCATAATATTCCTTCAATTAACCTCACTTAGTGGCAAATTAATCTGCACATTATGATCCAAAAAAAGCAATGTGTGGTTGTATGTTTATTTGTTTATTTCACGAAAGTTGGAGTTGGATTTCTGATGTTTTCCGGAGGGAACAATGTTTATGAACATATTTTAGAAAAATCCTGGATGGAAAAAAAACTATGGGTAACTATCCAGACTCGTAAGACCCTCGTAAATTGTACAAATTGTGCATTTTACCGCACTCGCAAATGAGCTGCCAAAAATTATATGAACAATTTCCTGCACAACCTGACAGATTTGCGCTACCAAATCGTAGCGTAAACGCGCAGTTGGCTGTGCTATACAACACCTTCTATTTTTGTATTCAAATCACAAAACAAAATGGCCTAAGTAAGAAATTTTACAAAACTCAAGAAAAATGTAAGTTGTATTTTAATTCAGCAAATACTTAAAACAAGTGAGAAGAGGAACCATTCAAATGACACACATTTCTGGACAGAAGCTCAATTTGGTTTTTAATCGTCTTTGTCACAAGCTTTGTTGTTAACTCAAAATATTTTTATTTTCGAAACTAATTGCCACAAAGTCGCCGTAGCTACAGAACATAGACTGGTGCCAATGAAAAATAAAATGGATCACTTCAAATTCACACAAAGTGTGGAGGAGTACGAGTACATCGCGAAGATATGACCTAAGTGGAATTACGTTAAAGAAATTGTTGGTCAATAGGGAGGGGTACATCTAAGCTGCATAATGGACAAATCGGTGGAGATTGTGCTGGAAGAAAATAATTCCGCAAAATCAAACGCAACAGTTGATGAGAATTTCGAAGCTTGTGATACTTTCGAAGACCACCGGAACCGTCACCGAATTTATAAATATCCCTTTATTTTACTTCAATTTTAGAATTCCTAAGTCAAAAACTCAAAATTCTTTTTCAATGCAAGAAAAAAAGTTGGAAATAAAAGTTAAAAGGTTTGAACTAGAGAAAAAGGTAGCAACAAGTGAAATTGGAATAAAGGAAGGGATCCGAAAATACGAATTAGAAATCAAATATACCATAAAATAAATAATGTTGGGTGAAAAAACGTTTTGTATTCTTTTGCAGTTTTTTTTGTACTTTTATAACAACAATGGATTGTGTATTTCCATAAAATGTTCTTTCATAAATTTTTATAGTGCATGTCTTTTCATTTCGCCTTCAACTGATACATGATTTTTATTTGCAGGCTTAGCATTTGATTCGCGCGCTACTTCACGTTTGACATCCATTTCAATTGAAAATATGAAATCACCCACTTCTTTGTGATCTACAATACAATATTGATTTATGGATGTGTCATTTTCAATTTGAACTCTTAACTTCTTTAAGCTATTAAACTGCTCTTTCATTAACCCGAAGCAATTCTCAATATTGATATGGTATCGACTTAGTGTCTTGTTGGAATCAGTGTGTAAATTTCCGTGTAAAAATTTAGATCTGAAAGGAGAAAGGAGTTGTCATTTAATTTATGTGTACGGTCCCCAGATAACCATTCTGCTCCAGTCAAAAATTGCTCCGATCTTGCAGACAATTCGCAAGTATTATAAATTCTGGCATTATGAACGTTTCCCGGATATCCCAACACTATATGCCAAAATCGAAGCTGATTGTCGCAAACCGCTTGCACTTTTATGGCATATAAACATCATATCCGCTTAAGCGAAAAATACGGTTCAGGATCATCGATTGGCTTTTCTGGTAACTTTATTTCTGTGAGATGTAGATAACCGATGCAGTGTGTCAATAGTTCTTGAAAGTATTTCTTTTCGCTCGGAATCGTTTGGCCAGTACAGAAAATGACTTTTTAATTTCAGAATCACTTTGATAACTCAATCAGTGATAAGCTAAAATATGAAAGATTATCTTGATATGATGCTTGAAATTACGATACGCATCATATTAACGTGATTGCAAGAGCGCGATCCCTTGAAAACTTAGTCCGTTTTAACCCGAGAATACTAACCCACGTAAATTTGACGTGCAGTTTTGAAATATTTTTGTGTGAGAAAGCAACCGTTTTTCCCCTTCAAAGGAGTGCACTAGCCCATTATTACTTAGTTAATTATTCTGAGAATCAGAACTTTGTTGTGTTTTTTATCCACATGATATTCAGTATTCTATAAGTCAATACGCTTTTTTTACATATATTAGTTGATATAGAAAAAAAAATACACGTTCACGTTACGTATTATTACAATAGTAATAACGTTCGTGTTTTAGAAGGTTATTTGGACTAATGTCCATATTGTATGTTGGTTTTATAAGTCATTTTGAATGAGACAACTCGTGAAACTGTGAACTGTTTTATGTTAAAATGGCAACAGGAGCTGTTCTTCTGCGAAGAACGCCTGCATAAGAAAATTCTAGCTATATTTGAAGAATTGGAGAAAAACGAAAGTTTAGAGGAAGATGCTGTTCATAATAAATCAGAGGAAGACTCGCTGTTTGAAGATGAAGCAAACAATGCAGGAGTAGACAACGATCCAAATTTTCAAATCATTTCCATCATGCAGAGCAGCTGATGCCAATATAGATACGTAAAAAAAAGGCCTTTACTTCTGACGAGGGCCTCGTTGTCAAACGTGAGGGAAATAAAATATTTGGAAAGAATGACTATGAGTGGCTGACGTAGAAAGAGCAACAACTTGGAAAAATTCCAAACAGAAACATATGCCCGTATTCTGGCGTACCTCTGTGATGCCTTTTATGTCACAACAACCTCAGAAGAGAATGGTGAGTCACAATTTGTGACGTTTTCGTATTCTATACAAAAACCTCAAAAGTTGTGAGCATCCCAACAACTGTCAAAATTGTGATGTCCGGTTGAGCAGCTCACAAACCGATCACAAGAGCAAAATAAAGGATAGCATAATGGAGGAAGAATTTTTAATGTTGCTGCTTGTGAATGAAATTAACAAAAAAGAGGAAAGGTAAACAAATATATTTATTTTTTATTGGGCAGTACCTACACAAATGTAAAAAAACTTTTCAATTCTTTTAGATTAGAACGTAGGAGTTTTCTAATAAACTTGCGGGAAAGAAATGATCCTTTCTCATTAAGTGATAGCTGCTTTATAAAATTGTTCCGTATTCCGAAAACATTGTGCAGAGATATTATAGAAGAGCTGCGAATTTACGATGACCAAGCAAGTAGTTTGCCCTTTCATATTCGAGTAATTTCATTGCTAAAAATCCATTATATGTATGTACATGTAATATCTATACCTTTCCTTACAACAGTTCCTTTCAGTTTTGAATTTTCTCGGGAATGGCTCCTACCAAAAATGCTTAGGAAATAACTATACCACTGCATTAAGGCAACCTTCGATTTCTCGATGTTTGTATTAATACATTTGTAAACTCATATTGCGGGTCAAGGATTTCCCTTGATAAATTTTCCTACAATAAATAAAGATATAAGTGTCGTAGAAACTGAGTAAATATGCACAAATAATGGCTACACAATAATGAAAGTGTGTACTTCATTACTTTTTTTTAAAGGTTTTACCAACATTTTCACGCAAAAGGTACAATTGGAGCGATCGATTGTACCCACATATCAATTGTTTCCCCGCCTACTAGAGTTCCCACAACTCCTGCGCATTTATATGTATATGTACAGGAAAGGCTATTATAGCATAAATGTAGAAGACGTAAGTCATATTTTTCTGTTTTCTTTTCATTATTCAAAGTTTTTTTCTTTTTCTTTATGTGTAGGTTTGTGATGCAAATTTAAGATTTCTGTATCTAAACGCGAAATTTCCTGGATCATGCTACGATTTCGGCATCTGGACAACGTCGCCCGTTCAGATGCATCTTTTACAAAGCCATACCTGAAGACAATTCAAGTGGCTTTTGGCTGACTCAGGATATCAATTAGAGACTTGGATAATGACTCCAGTGGATGGTCCTACTTCGCAAGCTTAGCTTCTGTACAATCAGTCGCACATCAGGGATCGAAATACCATCGAACGAGCTTTCGGCATTTTAAAGTCTCGCTTTAGATGCTTGCTGAAGGATTGAGTATTGCATTACTTTCACGAGAGTGCAGCACGTATAATTTATGCATGTGGTCTTTTGAAGAATATAATGCAAACAAACGGGATTGATATATAATGACCACATATACTAATGACCACGAAAACCAAACACCAGAACCTCTCCTTGCAATGGAAACAATTGAGGAAAATTAATCCAGTGGAAGAAGCCAATACTTTAATGAAGGAAAACGGATGCCGCAAAGCTATATAAACACCTTTAACAATTAAGATTATGTATTCTCTAATAAACTGTAGTTATCTAGCTATCTTTCTACTAAAATAATTAAATTAAAATCACAAATTAATCAAGCAATTAAAAAAACACTTTTTATTTTATTTTATTTTCTGTTAATAAATTCATTTACCAGCTGAGAAACAGCTGCTAAGCCCTATCCAACTTTTACCAAAGCTTCCGTCATAACTTCCTGGTTTTTTAAAATTTGAAGTTGTATTTGGTGACGCTCCTCTTGTGCTTCTTTCTCCATCTCAAACCTCTTCGCACAAAGTTCACAACTTTCGAACAGAGGTCAGTTGTTGAAATTCGTGCACTGCCTTTTGAAGAAGATGGAGTCGTCGAACTTCTTGACTCATGTTCTATTATGTCCTCAAAAGTAAATGAGGACACTGATGTTGGTGCAGCCGGCGACGATTCAATGGGTCCTTCCTTGGAAGCAAATACCTACATATTCAAGAAAAATATTAACAATTAATAATACATTTATTAAAAAATACGAACATCACATCCGATTGTCGGGACGGTTTGCAAGCCGTCTAAGGCGACAGCACCGAACACCTCAGAAGTACATTCTTGCCTGCGTTGGTACTATACAGAATCGTTCATCAATTGTCAATCAAAACACTTACCCTGATTACAACAATGATCACAAAATGAAGCTTTTTAGAAATGTCACATATGCTGTAAAATGTCAAATACTAAAATCAAATAAATCATTAATCATTAACTCTTATAACGTCATAAGAAAAGGAACCTTGTTTTGTTTCACGTTCTCAACACAATTACATATATAGATACATCTATATTTCTGTTTTGAAAAGTGTGTCTTATAATAGCTATTAATATTCAACTCTTAACAGATACCATAAGGAAAAATAAAATGAACTGCCACCTCAGTTTGTGGACCCAACATTTTAAAAACAGAAAACTGTAGACATCCTTATTCCCTTTCTCCGCGAATTCAGAAATACCAGCAGTCTCTTACTGGCCAAAGATGGCCATGATGTTTTTTTTAAATACGCTTAATATTGCCGCAGCCACTTAATTTATTCTCACGAGTTCTTTAAGCAAAATTAAGACTTACAGTATACAATTAATGCTAGAATTGCATAAAGCGTTAGTGGCCCCTGCACACCTTCAAAACATAATGAAAAAAGCTCTTGAAACGAGTGAAAAGTAGCCGGGAGCTATAAATGCCCCAAGGCAAGCCTCGAAAATATTGCTCCGAGTGTCACTAACATATAGCAAAAAAAAAGGATGACTACGACTTACTGTGGCCAGTGCAGTTATCCTATATGTGGCGAAGACCAATGAAAAAATGAGACTCAAAATTCAAAATAAAATATTTTTTATCATTCTATAACTGAAATAAATATAAATTAAAGATGTTTTTGTTCCTCATTATCGAAAAATTAGTTTTATCTGTTTTTGCAAAAAGTGAACAGTTTTTAATTATACGTTAAATTTACGTACATATATTACGAATAAATATATACTCAATATTGTTAGTGTTTTAGGGTTAAGTACATTTAGGATGACTTGAAAATTTGGGCAACTGACCCGTGCAATTTGTCTAAACCAGAATTCGCCTAAATTTAGTATTGCATACATGAGGTAATTTCGAGAATTCGGAACAGAATGATGTTCAAGTGGGATTACATGTTTTGTTCCTTTGTTGCTTCGCTTATCTATGAAAATACATGGGGAAATAATAATTCACAAGCAAATGCAATATAGCTCTCACCATCGTGTTTCCCTTGATACCACTGTAACCTGACATCGTCAAGTAAGAGTTAATTTATGATGCCAAATTCATTAATCTTAAACTTACTTTGAGGCAACAGGCAGTAATAGTTTCTAGTTTTTATTGACTAAATATTTCATGAACACATTTAGTAAAAAAATTAATCCTATAGTCGTATTATTTACGAAAATAGAGAATATTGTTAAAATTAAGTAAATATTTTGTAGGTGTTTTCTTAAAAATCTTCATCAATTATGCATCTTCTGTAATGTAATGTCACTATAGCACTTTCTAACCACATTCGCCGCATTCAAAATGCGAATCGTATCCTTCAACCTTAGTACATTTAATTCAAAGAACGTCATATGAAACTCTACGAGAATAGGGCACTTTACGATGAAATGGAACTCTCTTAGGTTGCGGAGGCCACATAAGATTCGAGGTTCAGGCCTGTGTGGTATATAATTAAAGTTTATTAGTACACCTCTTATTTTGAATATAAAGTTTATTTCTCAGTTGAGTTACTATTTATGAAATATGTTCCTTCCCTCAGGTTTTACTCTACATAATTATAATAAGCTATGTGTTGCGATAACTGAGCTTCATTAATATATGAATCATAAAGGAGAGTTTTTTTTCCAAGATTTTGTGTTCATTTTCTGGTATGCTTAGGTTAAACCCACTCATCCTTCTTGTTGAAATCGGTTGAGAGAGAGAACTATTTTTGGCAGTCATTGATTTTCTATCCTCATAAAAGTCGAAATGCAGTGTTAATGTTTTAAGGAAGAGAGATACGAATAACTCATGTAATTGGGGGTATTATTCGTTAGTCTGAAGAGTCTTTTAATGCAGTAGGTCATTAACTTTCCCATCGTGTTGAATGGGTAGATGTTGCAGAAGAACGTACTATTTATTGCTTAGAACTGTAGTCTACGAATTTATTCTTGATGCCTGTTCCTCATACTGAACTGATTGCTCGTTTTGCATCTGCTGGTTTGGTTTCAAAGTGTTTATGTATGTTAAGGTTAGCTCTAATCAATACTCCCAGATATTTTCAGACTTTAGCTACTTTTAATATATTCGCCTTCAGAAGTTCATTTCTCATTATTCGGATACCTCCCAACCCCATTTCTAATTACCATCATTTTTGTTTTCCCTAAATTAATAGAAAGGTTCCACGTCTTGGAGTATTCTGACAGTCTACTTATCATAAGCTGCATGTTGTTCACTGTCTTGGCTAGTATAGCACAATCATCTGAGTACTCTAATGTAATGTTATGTAATGTAAAGCAGGGATATATGCTCTGTCAATCTTTATACCTCTACTTAATATAAAGCCTTGTTTAACGCCCATTGTTGCTGCAAATTCCTCTAGCACGGAACTCCAGTCCCAAATCATTTTTAAGTCGTCGTTATACAGATTATCTTAATAATTTTGTTTGAAATTCCAATTATGTGCAACTTGTAAAAGAGTGCTTCCAGTGATGGAATCAAAGGCGGCACGAAAATCTAAGAATAGAATGTACAATTTTTTATTACTTTTCTTGCATATATCAGCGATATTAAGAAGCGTGAATACTTGGTCTACTTCCCTCATTCATACAGGACTTTATTTTCTTCAACTCAACTCGTAAGTCATTTATACAATAGTGCATTAAACAATTTTTCTGAAGTATTTAGAAACGATATTCCCCTGCAGTTTTCTGGACTTTCCTAAGCTCCTTTTCTTGTGCAGAGAAAATATGATTGCTTTTAAAAAGCTTCCTGTTGTATTCAAAAATGTGATTATATTCTTCTGTAAGAGTTGCAGCAAATTCACTTGTACAGTTCTTGTAGTATTCGAACGGGATGCGGTCTTTGCCTGGGGCTTTGTTCGCTTTAGCATTCGCAAGAAATCGCTGAGCCTCGTCACGCATGCTTGTGGCTAAGATATGCTTTCACAATATTAAGAAGGTTCTTAAAATGGTCTCCTAACTGTTGAGTGCTTAAGTTTGGCGCAGTGATGTTTCTTGTTCTATTTACTTGTTTTACTGCTTTCCAAAAGTCTGCAAAAGTTTTGGCACTACTAATTGTACTTATTTTTTGTTGCTTAAAAGCTACTTTTTTTGAGAGACAGAGGCTTTTAAATTCATTGTTTGAATAAGCATGCATGTGCTAAAAATGTTGTCATTATGTAGTCTTACCAGCTTTAGGAGGGCAAAAGACTTATCTTTGGCTTTCATGCATTCAGCATCAAACCACTTTTGGATACTATTTTCTCTCTTACACGATGTTCACGTCCTTGATGGTGCAGCTTTATTAAAAATTGCCATAAGAATTTCAATTTGTTTGGTTTAAATATTCCAGTTCCTAATTTAAGTTATGTTGATGCTGTTCACTTCTTTCATTCCAGAAGAGTTTTGGTCATGGATTAAGCCAGTTTGTATATACTTCATCATTTGAAGTATCTGAAATGTTCAAACTAACTTTCAGTGGCATGTGATAAGAGAACTTTTGTAGTCCCATTTGAAGGTCGCACAACTGCGAAAATCGGTCTCTAGCAATCAGACAATAATCAATAACTATGAAAGCTGTACGCAGAAAAGTATATTCGCCATTAGGATCACCAATACAGCTTCCGTTTAAAACTCGACAGTTAAATGCATCTGCTAGATCGAGTATTCTAACTCCTTTGTTATCAAGTATTACATCATTTGATCGACGGCTCGCATGGATAGTTGTTTCCGTGTATCCACTGAAAAAATAGTTTTGTAACAAAATGAATCATTAAGTTTGATGAATTTAAGTTATTTAACAAAGCTTATATAGTACTCGTAATTTATCGAAGTCAGGTCGCTAATGGCTACAGTTTATGGTTTAAAGACATATGCTTCTCCTATCCTTTTGATTTGCATATCCACAGCTTTCAAGTTTTTATGATAAGCTAAAATGTACCCCCACTCCCTCTTCCAAATATTCTTGGTTTAACAGCGGATATCTAAATCGTAATTTATAAATACGTTTTCAAATCTCTTCTCTTCATACTTTAATACATGGGTCTCAAATAACATAAAGATATCAAATTTATTTAGTAATTTACAAAATCTGCATTTTCTTATTTATTTTTCAATCCAGCAACATTATAACTTAAAATACTTAAATTATACGTTAATACTTCGTATATTATTATTTCATCCCGGTAGCCTGGTGTATCTAAACGCGAGTTCATTTGCACTTGTTACAGCTCCTTGAATATCTGAATATCTGAACCGACTAAATTCGATGAGATTGCATTTTGTTTGACGTTTCGTTCACATTAATATGATTGATACGATCAATCATAATTTTTTCCACACCTGTATATTTTTTAAAATGCGAATGCCATTATCATTCTCACAAGTCCTTCAGAAGTATCCCAAGTGAATATTGTGTCCTTATACTAGATTCGTTTCCCGATTGATTGTAACTTTTACTGGAGCTACGTCGACGTTTTTAGGTGTTATCTTGTTAAGGAGAGGTTTCGAATATTCCTCGTTTCAACATTTAGTAAGACTAACGTCTAAAACAGCTTTTTACGGACCAGATGAGCCCTCGCGCAAAATAGTTTTGCTGTCTTAAATAAATATGGAGGCAGAGTCCTTCGTGGTTAGTTCGCCTGCTCAGTCATTTTATCAAGTTTAAATGTACTTTGTTGGAGCTGAGTTGAGCACGGTTGCTTTACAGAGAGAATGTATCTTATTTGTGGTATACTAGCTTGAAATAAAGATTTCATACTGTCCACAGAGAAGTAAGTAATGGTAGTCCCTCCATACATTCTTGTCCCAACTGTTTTGAATTATTCACTAACTTTAGCCTCTAAGGCTTTCTTCTAAAGTCCTGTGGAGTTGAAGGGGAAGAAGGTTCAGTAAATCTCTGGTGCTGCAGTGGATACTGATCTCATTGCATACGTTGTGTAGACACAAGCAAGCCTTTGAAGTTTATTAAAACCTGGCTGTTTTCTCATTTAATTCGTTTTATACTGCAAAATAAGTTCGGTATAGGTGACTGTAAGTCAACCAAATGCTGTGTAAACCCAGATTTCCCGAATTACACCATAACGAGATTCTGACTATGTCACAAACTTTATTGATATGAATTTTTCATCAATCTATATCTTTATCAAAAAGTGTTGGATTTTCTTTTTCTTGTAAATATTAATACTGTTGACGATAACCTTTTTGCATCCGTTAGCTATAAGATTAAGAACTCTCCGAAGGCTACCGGAGAGTATATATTCAAATTAATCTTAACGTTATCCTTGAACGTAAGAACTGTTTTACTGAGTATGTTCAGAAACCCGTTAACTATTTATTTCACCCTATGTGCAGTACAGCTGGTGTAATATTATAATACCATCTATACTTGGTGCTTTAGAGACTGAAAGAACCTTATTGCACATACATTCCCCATTAGTATTTATTTTTTAAGGGAAAAGATCACTCAGATAAAGAACAGTACATTGTATTTAATGTATGTTTCTTTTAGCGAAATTCTTCAGTCTTTCGAAATAAATTAGAGCAAAATAATCTTTGATAAATACCCTAAAGTACCGGGACCCACTATATCAGCGCCGAATACCTGCAGTCTGATGCGATCAAGAATCGCATGATATTACGTCACTTTTGCCTAACATATGTGCCTAGGTGCTGAACACAAGCACTACGCTGCCAACAAGCAGTCGGCAGTCTTCCAACTGAGGAACACCCGAAAGTTGCTGACTTTTGAAAATAAAATAGAAGCTTTCGTTTGGTTTACCATCTGCTGTTATATTCACATGAAACACAACTGCAGGGTTATACCTGAAGACATATCTTATATAGCGTAGCTATACAAATGCAGATACTTCGCCCTTACACAGATTCTTCACACCAACCAAGATCAGTTTTTGGGCCATCTGCGCATGATCGATTACATTCCTAGGTTTATTTTCCAGAGAACAGGGAAAGTCGATTCTGTACTTTCGTAGCAACAATAAGGCCAGAGTTAAAAGACAGTCACCAAAACAGCAGTAATTATTGTACCAAAGGCAAATTCTTTTGAAAAGGAAGATGGCTTCGAGAGTGTAGCTCATAATATGAATATCAAGGAGAGGGAGGCTTATCAGTGAATCTAGCAAGTGTGCTACTTTAAGCTCCTGTGCAGCCAAGTTAGATCGTTACTTGCAGTCTGGTAAAAGCATCCGAGTTATATTATCTAGAATGCTTATTCCACTGAATAGCTGGTACATTTGGATATATTGGTCTTATCATAGTCATGCGTGTAGTTCCAAAGCATCCCTATGGTGATGAGAAAGCACCTTTTATATGTTGACAAATTGTGCAACATGTACAGAAGTTTTCCAACTGGGATAACAAACAAATACTTTGCTTCGTTGGATAAAGAGGTGGTGATGCTTAGCTCTAGATAAGTCAGACCAGGCAGCTTCTTCCTTTTCATAAAATAACAACATCAGTTTGGAATGGCATCTCGAACATGTCTGGTTTCGAAGTACGAGTATGATCTGACAGAAAATACAGCTTGATCCTTTGTATATGTCTGAGTGTAAACGTCAGAGCACTACATATACTATCCTAACTTCAATACCTAATACCAAATAGGCTTTCTGGTAAGTGAGTTTTCTTTAGTCTTTGACTTTCGTGAAACTATTATCCGGTTTCTTCAGCGAAGTTGGTAGTCAACGTGATTGTGCTAAGGGCTTGTGTACAAATCTATCATACGAGTGTTTAAGAACATCTAACAGAATTTTCTGAAACTATGGGTGAGTTCATAAACGTCGGTTTTTTTTTCAAAAGAAAAACGTTATTTATTTTTATTACATATTATTTCAATATTTCTTACATATTTCCTCTTCAAAGAACACAAAACTATTCCGCAGTAAAATCTTCGAACTCTTTCTGCAACCACAATGGAAATGCCTAACTAATTTGCACAAGTATGACGATATATTGACGTTTATGAACACAAGGATAATACAGTTTGACTAAGTTAGTTCTGCAGAAAATCTGCATTATTAAGTTATTTTTTAGAACGACGTTTTTAAAAACAACGTATAACTTTTAAAAAATCATTATTAGCAACTTTAACGAAGTATTTTTTTTCGTCAATTATAATTGGCTTCACTACGTATATATTCTCTTACCAAAATTTTCTCAATTCCTTGAGGACGTTCAGGGGAGATTGCCTTTGCAGTTATTAGAGTCGTCGTAAATCTTAGAAGGAAGCTTACTGGGAACATAGAAAGTCAAGTGACCTTCGAAGAAGTATCGAAACGCAACTATTTTTGCATTACATGTTACACGGATTTATGCCTGAAAAGTACCATATTTCATTGTAGAGGTGCTGTATATACAGAACTTTGGTAATACAAAATATCCTTTCCTTTTTCGACTGGTCTGTTTCCTATCCTTACTTGAAAGTTTACCTCCCGAAAATCATTTTGTAATTAAGTTTAAACGTGACCACGAAAGATACGCTGAGGATTTAAAATATCGAAAGATTTATTAATCGGTAAACAAATCACACATGGTTCTTGTACTGCTGCTAGGATTCTTTGTGAAGTTCCCATACATTTCCAGTTTGTTACATGGTTTCCTTCTCGGGTAAGATTTAGTTTACTTACATCCCGGTTTCTCCAGGATTATTTTTAGGGTTTGGATTTCTTTTTTGCTGTTTAATACATATTTCATGTTCTGCTGTATTGCAGTTCTATTTGTATTAGCTTTAGAATATAAGGAATAATATTGTCGTAGAAAATGCTTAGCTCGTTTACGGTTGATTTGAATATATCCCAGGAAAAATATTACATTTTATTATTGATTTGTTCCTTTACATTACCGGAAGGAATTTTTTTTTCGTATACAAGCAAATTCAAAAAGTGTCCTTATGGAAGATAAATTTTTCATCTCACTCAATCAATACAGACCCGTATCTACTTTTTTTTCAATTACAATTTGTTCCTAATCCAGTGTCTACTCAATTCGTAAACAAAAAATACAAAAGGCTTAGGGGAACAAAATTGATAATACTTCCTTCCTGTGACCGTAATCTAAAAGTTTATTTTTATTTTTTTTTCATTTTACTACCTACTACTACTAGATTACGTGTCCCTTTCTTCTCATTTCCAATCCATTGATTGAATTCCGGACTTATTTCAAACAATGCGAAAATTCCTCGGAACTGAAAGAAGAAGCCAATAAAACTAACTTTATACCCCTACCAAAGGATTATTGGGAAATATAATGACCCTCATAAAATAGTAAGTAAAACTGCCAGTAGGCCATGAAGTCGAAGGAATAGAAATTTATTGTAAATACCAGGGACGCAAGTTTGCAATATGAGTTGCCAAAAACTGAATAGAATCGGTATTTTCGGTTTCTTTTTTATTTTAGCAAAGTATTCGGTAATACAAAATGGGCAAATGCTGCTCTAAGGTGAAATAAAGGACTCCTTACATATTTGTATTGTATTTCACTGCTTTCACCAATTTTGGTAACCATTAAATCTGTGACAAATCTACACAAATACATTCTTGTCAGCAAGATTATTAGAGCTGACGACCTTCTTGCCATAAGATTTCCTTCTGAAAGGAAAAATTAATGGACATTCCGGAAGAATGTGGAGAGTGGCTTCACCGCCATCCGAGAAGTATCAATATAAATGACGCCTCGAGAGACCAACGCCCTATAAATAATAATTATTCGAGCGGCTGTTGCCACATGCAAATCTTGTATGTCAAAAAGAATTTTGATTTTCAGTGTGAAAACTGAAATTTTCAGTGAAGACTTGGTGTGGGCATGTGGGTATGGTCTTTTGCTAAGTAATGTTAGACCCTTCAGGTAGTTTTTAAAGAGACCTTTGCTGAGGCCTAAGAGTCAATAAATGCGTATGGGCTTCCGCTAATTAACCAATTTCTTCATTGCAGCATACCCTTTATTTGCAGGATATTACATATAAAATACAATGATGATCTCTAGGACAAGATTGTATTTTGTTACATCGTTGAGAAGTGCTTTAAGGTAATTAATGACAAAGACTTCAGCCTGTAATACATATAAGTCTTAACATGTAATATAACTTAACATAACAATAACCTTGTGCGAAAGATAACATACATATTGTTATCGTATAATGGGTTAGAGGACACCACCTTGATTATATACACGAAGATAACCCATATGGTAATTCTTGTTAAAAATGTTGTCCTACTGAGAGCTTGATCGTTAGGCTCGTAGGGTGCGTAGTTAAAGACTCCTTCAATCTCAAGAAAAATAACAATTTAGATTTGATTTCAGTAGATTTACGGTTCAACTTCGATTACTTACAACTAATTAATTTACCTGGATGCATAGATCAAAATTTTGTCTAGGATAAATTTTAAATTTGCAGCTCTGTTACAAAAATACATAAAAGCAAAAAGACTTACCAGCCATCTGAGGTCAAAAGATTACTAGAGCCTTTTCAATTCGAGTTTACAACACACCTTTTGAGAAGTCTTATGCTAGCAGCTCCAAACGCAGTAAATCAGTGGCGACGTTGTCAACAAACCATTATAGAGGCCGCATTTGCTGTGCTACCACATTGCCTTCTGAGAAACTAAAGAAAAAAGCATATAGGTACTTTATTGAAGCTATGGAGAGGTGCTTCTGCAGAATAAGGTTCGGCAATTCAACAAAAAAAATTAAAGAATTTACTAAAGATACTAATACTGCTGATATAAAGATGGGAGCTTAGGAATAGAGTTACAGGCTCAATATTGGCGCTGAAAATTTGGAGGGATTACTTCAGTAGATTGTTTACCGGCAACTACGGACAACATTGTTTTGTCAGCCAGAATGAACCATTAAACATATTCGTCTATTGACCAAGAAGAGCTCTGTGTAGTAAAATCTACACAAAGATCAACAAGCCTCGATTGATTTTTAAAGAAAATAACTCATCAGAAAACAAAAAATATCCCGATACAGCAGAGCTTCAGTTTCAACTGGTAGCTTCCAATGAATTTCTACATATTTAATGCAAAACTTTTTTGTTTCCTCCGTTAAATTAAAACCAATGGAGTGGTCTATATAATTCGACACAAATAATTGGCTTTTACCGGCTGCTATTCCCTGTTTTGGAATTGCTTTGGGCATTATTACAAATATATGGTATTACATTATTATTACAAATATAACTATCAATAGATGATAGCTACATTTTCGCGTAAAAATGCTTTTGAAATGTTCGATTCTAAATAATGATATTTATGTGCATATTGTCGATTTTCTAATAACGCAAATGCCTACAAACATACATAGTTCTGTAATGTCATGTCGCCCTGAAGTAAATTGATAATCTACATATTGCAACTTGGTTATGGCTGAGTTCACTTAAATTTGCATTTCTATCTATAATAGTTATAATTTATGCATAACGGCTGCTATCCGTTTTCATACATTCCGGGTTTTCAAACCCTTCCAGGGATGTAATGGAGTTGTTTTTATTCAGGAGTTATGACTTTTCCGGAGTAGAGTCTCCGGAGAACTCACCCCTGAGATGAGGACACCAAACTATATCATCTTCTTTCTGGTAAGAAAAGGGAACACAAAGCTCGTATGTTCTGATTCCGTAGTCACATTCCGATATTGCAGATAGAGCTTGACGCATTCAGGTCCTTTTTCATGTTTTCCTCTTATATTTTCTTACGAGTAAAGTAAGGGAAAAAGAGTCAAACGCGCGCTGTGTTGCACCGTCAAGACTGGGATGAATAATATGTGCCACACAGTCTAGCTTAGAACGTGACTGAAAAACCTACAACGCATTCTTGAATTCCTACAAAGGAGATCCCAAGAAGGCCCTAAGGTACTTAAACATTCAGTTGGTGCCTGCTTATTAACACTCATTATCGTGGTTCTCAGCAGCAAACCTATGACCCAGTTTAAGAAAATCCACCCTCATGCAGATAAAGGTCTGTAGCTGCAGTTTTGAACCTTTCATCGTATCAAGTTAAGATGGTTATTTCCCGACACAGAATGGTTTTCAGCCTGCTTGCCTCTCGGTTTAATATTCGGTCCCTGGACTAATAAAAGCATAGTGTTTTTTACCCAAAAGAAGGTAAGCTATTCAGATGCTCTAAAAAGATTTGAGGGCCTTCTCTCTAACGACCATTAGAAAAATCCTCGATTTCCACATCAAGTGCAAACTTGAGTCTCAAGAAAATTGCCGAATTGCCAGAATACCTACCACAGGTAAATCGCTAGACATCGAACTACACTGTCTCTTGCTGCACACTGAAAAATCACTCTCTCCCAATGAGTGTACAATGGTGGCAATTCTTATTACGAAGGACGCAATTAATAATGTTGACATTCGATCATCAGCTATCTTCAAGAACTGGAAGTAAATGGCTCAGTTTGAAGTTTCATTCGCTGCATTCTGAACAGTAGAGTTATGAATACAACCTCTAGATACGGCTTTATAAAAAAGAAACTACATAAGGCACACCATAAGGAGGAATACTCTCTCCTCTACTATGGAACTAAAACCCTAATGGGCTACATGATTCGTTGTGGTAGTCTATGCCGACGACACAACTATTTACGTAAAACACCACCCACTGACACTCTCCCACATTGTTCAGTAAGCAGAGTTTCTTCACGGATATGTAGCTGTTGGTTAGCGTTAATTCGGCTGAAACTAAGTTGGTCCTTCTCGCAAGAAAAATCAAGATACCCTGTATTATTCCACTCAAGGTTAATAGCACCCCAGTGAGTGTTTTGATGAGTGTCAAGTATCCCGTCCCCATACTTGTTAGGCACTTGGTCGTAAGACCAATTCCACTTGTAACATAGCCGTTTTGTAACCGGCACTGGTAAAATAAACTATTTGACAAAATATGACAGACTTTTTGATATGCATCACCCCGGGAGGAAGGGCCTCCACAACGGCCTATCTCTAAACATTTGTCACTCAGATTTTCATTAGTTACACTCCGAGTCTAAGAGACCCTAAACAATGGAAAGAGTTAAAGGAAGAACATACCGTACGACCTTCAAGCCCTCACCAAGGCTAATTTTAAGGGGGAGGCAGCTGTAAGACATTTAGACTAACATGCTAAAAACTCGATTCCAAATGATCAACCGAGCTAATCAACTTTGGGAGGAGAGTTAGTTTTCAAACGCTCACCGATTGAGTAGTCCTCACAACTACCTTCTTCAACTACCAAGGCTTCTGCTCTATCAAAATATTATCGACCTTTACAAATTTATCAAAAAATTTAAAATGTAGCTAATGTGTCGCCCTGCCGCACTCTCCAGGTGGTATAACAATGAACTTGCACATACATATGCATGTAAGGGAAAACATAAATGAAAAAGTTGTACCCAACGGAAGCATTTTATCTGAGGCGGAAAATCAATACATTTTGTCACTATCAAGAAACCATGTGTGACACCAATAAAATACTTTTTATCGGCTAAATAATGTAATTGCAATCAATGAAATTATTAAAATTTTGAATAACTTATTTTCAGGCAATCATCAATAAAAAAAAAACTTTGTATACAACATACCTATGCATATGCAAACCAAGCCAATCAACAGCAGGGACATGGGGAATTTTATTAATATTTGAATGGAAAAATGAATGTTAAAAAATATATTGACTCAATTTGATTTCATAACAAGATTCACAATGGTAATGACACAAACAGCAAAGTAAATTAATTCACTCCCGGTTGTTGGTGCGATGGAATTTTTTATATACCAGTATCAATTTTTCGATTTTTATATTTTTATTTCAAAAATTACCTAACAAAGAGAACTATGCAATTTAAACTCGAATTATGATAAATTTAGATAGGACACTTAGTTCCCTTATACCGAGCACTATTACCTATATTGTCGAGGTTACTGTGCCACAATTTAAAAGAATTGCCTCGGTTCCTTCAGAATATATTGTGAGATTCAGAACACTTTTTCCCAACAGGAAACAATGATATCTTCCTCGATTCACAATACCATTATGAGCAGGAAACGCATACTTGGACAGAGATCGTTTCAATCGGAGACATAAAAACAACCACAGAAACGAGAATATAAAAGATCTGTGAAAATCTGACAAGACCGATGTCGCTGAACATCTCTTAAAGTTCGTGTTTGAATCTCCTCCTACTCCACGTCTATGCAATCGGGAGCGAAAAGTCATGTGCAGTATATTTCCCTCGATAACTACGAAGCCCTCAGGACAGTAGAGCAAGACCGAGATAGTTACCAGTTTTGGTTTTGGTCTTAGGAAAGAGGGCTCTGGTACTCAATTCTCTCAGAGCCCAAAGAAAGAAGAAGGTTAAAAAAGTCAGTAAACAATTCATCGTCTCGCCTAAGACCCTTCTTGACATAGGTCTCTGTTGATGAGTTTTTTGTCGATACTAGACTTAGCTCGCCCCTATACACACTGTCATACGCGACCTTGGAGTTGTCAAATAAATCTTTTCTATTGCTGCCAAGATCTGCCAGCTACTCACATAATACGGCAGAAAACATTTCATAACGATGTTTAGGAAACTTATTCCTCCGTCGTTGTCGCAGTCAAAAGGGTCTCCTATGTTATTGATCGTGTACACTCTTCTACATAAAGTCACTTCCATCAGCTCTGAATAGCTTGGCCGGTAAGCGGTGAGGACCATCAGCTTTGTTGCAACCTAGCTCTAGATATTGCAATGCTTATTTCGCTTTTGGTTTGTGGTCGGAAGATTTGGTTATGGACGGCGAGATGTTGGGCTTCGTCATCGTTATACGGTCTGCAGAAGAAGTTCTTTCATATTCAGGGCACAAACTGGCACTATACTACAAGGTTTCTTTCTTCATACCTGTAGGCTTCTGCATGAGTCTTGTTGCTTTGACACAATTTTTTAAACTTCGGTACGTTAGTCCAGGAGTACAAACTCTCAATATCTTCGATCGCGTACATCTAGTGCTCATTCTTCTTCCTTTGGAGAAACCGATGTTCTTCCCGTCACTTTTGTTTGTAGAGCTCACAAGTGGCTCTCGTCCTTCGTTGGTGCACCTTTCTGTAAGCTTTTTATTTAGCCGCATGTGATTTTCGGCATTCTTCATTAACCCAAGGATTTTTTGATGACAATTCATTTGATAGGTACGTTGCCACCGGCTTTCAGTACTTCATGCTGGGGCATAGAAGATGTTGCGAGATTTCGGAATACGGGCCCGGCAAAGATTCTCGCGGTCTCTTGCCATTGCAGCTCTTGTACATTATATCTTCTCACAGTAGTTCTTATTTATCGTGGCGTTAAGGATATCCGCATTCGTACTTTGGCTGCAACAGGATAGTGAACCGAGTCAATGTTGCCTGCTCGGAAGATTCATACGTCCAGAATACTAGAGGCATGTCTAGCGATGACCAGAAAATGAGAAATTTGGTTTGAGATTTCATGATCCTTCTTGATCCGGAGACCGCCATGTCCTCTTGTGTGGATGAGGAAACCGTATCCTTGCTACAGTGATATATCGTCTCGCCGCAAAGTAAATTATCCTAAGTCCGTTGGCAGGCATGTTAATGTAGGATATGCTCACCAAGTCTTATGCTGAAGATGTCCTCCTTTCATATCCTGGCGTTAAAATCGACTAGTACGATTTTAACGTCATACTACGGACATTGCTCATATGACTTGTCGACGAGTTCGTAGAAACAATGCAATGGGCTTATTATAGCATGCTATTTAAAGGCAAGTAATTTTGTATTTGTTTTCTAATTATCACCGAACCAGGGCCAATTTTGAGTGACTTCCACGTTTTGGCAAGTTGGTTTTGGAAAGAGTTTTCTTAAGAAAATATACGAATTTCTTGCTTCTAGCTGCATTAAATTATCAGATTAGAATCTTAAAACCTTAAATTTCATTATAATACTGCTGAGTATAATACAGAAGGATCCTCACTCTTAGACTCGGCTTCTTCGGCTCTTCTTCAGGAACATCTCTGGTTATTACTGCATTTTCAAATTAAGAAAATGAAGTAACCTACCTTTTAATTTGACGCTCATTCTTTATTGTTTCTATTCTACCAAAGCTGCTGCATCAGGGAATCATGCCAACACTCTCGTCATCATTACTTAATCTACACTCATCATAAAACAAACATTACCAAGATAGTAAGTCATTCCGGCTGTAAAAAGTCTCATCACCATTTTCCATTGCTACACCATCAAGGCTATTTCATCACGGCTGAAGGCTTATACGGCTCGTACTCCCGGTAAAATACAGTGCACTACTTTTATGTTATTATAGCTTTTTATCCGTAACTCTATGTCACATATTCAACCATGTGGCATCCTTCTGGTTTGTGATGCCAGCAAGAAAGCCTGGTGACTTCAATTCATACTGCTCCGACACTACTCGTATTAGTGTGATTTGCACCCATTGTGGTGACTTTTTTGCTTGGTTTTTTATCCATTTCTCTCTTTCAATTTCTGACAGAAGTGCAATTTCATTCCACGGGAATCATTCTTCTGATCTAATTACTCAAAAAATTGAGACATTACAAAATCTGAGGTGAACCACATTTGCAATTCTAATAAGGATAATGGATTTATTCGTATCCGGGACTCAAGAAACATTTCAGTAATACTTATAGAAACTCATAAACTTACAAATGTGGTCATCCTAAAAGGCATTTGACAGTTGACCACGTTTTCAACTTCAACAATTTGACCTTTGCGCAATGTTGCTTGTCATTAAATTTATGTTGGGCACACTCGTATGCCCGATCACAAGTACAAATAACAATGAACAATCTGTTGCAAATACTTAACTGGGTCAGAGTTTTCTTTGTGACCATAAATGAAGTACTACAATAGCTTTAATGTATGAAAAATAAAAGAAACTCTTTTTATTGCATTCATGGAAATAAAATGGCGGTGGCATCATTGCGTAGACATTTATTGCCCATCTAGAGCTACATGAGTCTGGTTTTTTTTTTCGTACTTTATACTGGGGAAAGGGGTCTGCTTGAAATGTTTTCATATAGTCTGTAAATTCTTTTCTGAGTAGCTACCAGAGAATGAAATTATTTTTTTCAGATTTTTAATGTGCTAGACAAAATTATGGCAGACATTCCACATGTCTGTGGAAATGTAGTTAAATATTTTTTAGAGAAATTTATTTCATAAAAAGATTTTTATGTGAAATACGCGTTTCTACGGAAAGGTGTTGGTAAGAAAATTGCTATGCTATGCTATGTAATGGTAAGTGTACTCAGAGCTCAGGATTCATTTTAGGATAGAAATACTATATTTAAATTACAAAACACGCTTCCGCAAAATACTTAGACGATCATTTGCCTCTTAAGGGGTTCCCCCGGTAGATGGCCTCTTCTTTAAGCATTTTTGGGGAATTTTTTAGTGACGGCTAATGAAAAGATAGAACTTTGAGTTTTTATCATTTATTTATTAGTATTTTAAGAGTATATAAAATAAATTTCAAGTAAAAATCTTCATTAGAACGTAGGTTGTACCACTCCGAAGACACCCCCTTGAAAAAAAAGGACACGCAAAACAGCGTTTTAATTCGTAAGCCTAAGTGCATAGTGACTTAGAGTGACTTAGAATCATTTGAAAATATTTAGAATTACGTTTTTGGCACACTTCTGAAAAAAAAAGTTTCAAATTTTCATATATTTTTTTTTATTTTTCGTTACGAAAAAAATATAAATATTCGTAATTTTAGGATGATTCTAACTTACTCTGTGCTTCTATATATGCTGAAGCTACCCTATAAATTTCAAGTGAATCGGTCAAATCGTTCTCCAGATATGATGGAGGAAAATTTGAAAAACACAATTTCGAGAGAAAAGCATTTGAAGTTTCAAGTACGGTTAAAACTACGAAAATCTTAACTTACATCAATTTGCAATGCGGAGTTTGACAAAACAAGTGACCATAAAAATTTCCTTCTATACATGTCTATACTTGTATAAGTGCACATTTGTATAGAAAGGTCTTAGGTATCAAGCCGACACGTCACAACGTCACATAGGCCCAGCCTCCTACTACTCCCCCCTCCGTTTACACAGAGTGGGTCGAAATCAGTCGAAGAATTTTTCTATCAAAGTAAACAAGGGCTGAGTCTTATACGAGTATAACGCTTTCTTCATTTCTCTTGAAGAGGACTTATTCCACGATTGCCTCCCCAATCCAGAGTAACTGCGATTGGCAAGAATGAACCCTTGCTCGATTTTTATAATTCTTTCAAGAAACAATTTACATGACAACGCTTGTCGAAATTATTTTTTGACAAATGCCTTGATGGTACTATTACTGACTTTTATGCAGCAGTGAGCTTTCTACATTGATATCAAACCTAGAAGAACGAGTTTGACAAAGGTGAGCAATCATAGCATGTTTCTATGCAATAAGGGACCTAAAACCAGGTTTCAAGCTTTCACACAATACGCCAGATAACACTTTGTACGCAATATTAAATGGACTGATTGCACTACAATTGGTTGATATTGTATTCATTGAGCAGACTTTCAACCGATTATATTTGGCAGTTGACTTGGTGCACGCACAATCAAGTTCGTATCGAAGCGCTTGCTTTACCTCCTAGTGGTTTTCCTGGCAACTACATAAGTAAATGATAAAGGCATGCTCTCCCACACGCATAATATTGGTTGACGTCGTCATAGGGCTTATAGCTCTATACGGAATAGATTAAGAAAGCATACACAAATTCATTTCTCGGATCTGATCAGAAGAGTGCATGCCTACTGAATGGAATCTCAGTATCGTCTCTCCGATCAACAAAAACGGTGATCGCCTTAACTACGCTAACTTTAGAGGTACAAGTCCCCTCAATATCGAACACAAGATTTTATCTAACATATTGTGTAAACGTCTGAAACCCTTCAATTCGGTTTCAGACCAGAAAAGCACACAATCGATCGAATCTTCACATTACGATAGATCGTAGAAAAAACTCAAGGAGTCCAGACCGATACCTGTCATCTTTTTTAAGACAGCACATGATACCTACAAGTATATAGCGCATGTCTATTTCTGGCATTCTTTCCTGTGCGGAAAGACGATGGAGAGAGCTCGCTGCTCCGTCAAGGTACTACGTATCCGAGAGTTTTGATGTCAAAAACGGTTTTAGACAGGGTGACACATTGTATTGGGACTTCTTTAACATAATACATAATAACAAATACTTCAAATAAGATGAAAGTATTCTCAGCCTTTTCGAGAGAAAAATCTTTCGAAAAATATTTGGTCCCGTTAGCGTCGCCGAGCTGTAGAGGAGATGCTCAAAGACGAATTATACGAGTTTTACAGCGACATCAATCTAGTCAGAAATTGCTCATCAGCCACCTCGGATGGCTAGGATATCTAGAGCGAATGGACACCAATTCTCCGAACCGCAGTGTCTTCGAGTCCAACCTGAAGAGACAAGGCGTTAGGGTTAGACCTTACCTTAGGTGGCGCGCACAAGCAGAAGGGGTTCTCAATTAACTGGAGGCAGTTATCCAAGGACCGGCCTAACTAGTTAGTTGAGATCTAGGTTAACCGCGAACTGTAGCGCCACCTAAGTAAGAAGTGAGTGATCCTTTTCCGCATATATGACCAAGTTCTTTTCACTGAACCTTTTCTCTAGCCTGAGTCTATTTTCAGCAATGTTTACCAACTGCGCCAACAAAAACGCACGTCTTTCCCAACTTTCCGCTGATCCAAATATTTCGTTTGCAACCCCACATTTTAAATACACAACTAGTACCTGCCCGATGATGAAAGAATAATAAGAGCGCGAGAGAGTAAAATGTTTCTATGCGATTTGAAAATGTTTATATGATATTTCAAAGCGGTTACAAATTTTCAATGCGTTTTATAAGCAGAAATGAATGTATGCGTGTTGAATATTTCCATGCGGTTTGAAGTGGTGTTTATTCGAGCGTATTGAACCAATGCGGATTGCTTCAACGCAAATTGAGCTGTCGAATAAACTGGGTAACAGGCATGTTTCCGTCCACATTCACTTATTTGGCACATGCTCCTTACCAAAAGATCACCTCCACATTTAAATAGTTCCGGTGGCAAGCCACCATAGCTTATTAATATCCATCCTCCTTCTAAACTGGAAGGGGGGATTATTACATCGACTGGAATTGTTCAAGTGTACAATATCATTCTGGAATTCATACTGTCGTCTTAATTAGTAATAAAATAGACAGAACTGTACTGGAAATAATGCATCCAAAAAAACTAGCTCGACACGCTTTAAAAATGAGTTAACCAAATCTATTCAAGACCCCCGAAACTAGGTGACAAGAAGAGCAAACGGGTTCCTACCAACAACCGCTTCCAGATTACCAGTTTCATAATTGCAATCAAAATGATATCTTAAGATTAATTTGAAAGAAGACTGGAAATGTTAACTTAAAAATACTTCGCAGTCTATATTTAAAATTTGTCCTCTGTTTTATATCTTTCGCGAAGCATCTTTTATCCCCTAAATGACGGGAGTCCTTTTCTCATGGCTTTTCAATATTTACTGATAGGAATTGCATTGTACGTGTATGTAGTACACTACGCACAAAAGAATATGTTATTTACATTTCAGCTTAAAGGTATTCTTTCTTGACATTGTTCTTGTTAACTTCGGGCAAAATGTTGAAGGGAAAAGGGACTGCTTCCTTGATCCTGTCAAGTACAACATTCATAAACGGGTCGGAAATATGTCTCGGATTTTCTTTTTAATTTGTATGTCAAGTGGTTTATAAATAATTTTTCTTTCCCTTGAACTTTCACTACATATATCGCTCCATATGTAACATATTGTACATACATATGTGCATAAAATCGAATGTACATATTCAACGTACGACTGAGTTATTTTGAAAAACCATCTATTGTGCTACGCAGTGAATGGATTGGTACTTTTGGAGACCTTCAATTAATCTCAACGACTTTGCCAGATACAAAAAAACAGCAACTCAGCAATGGCATAGTTGTTTTGGGGGTATGCCTACAATTTTCTAAGCAACATTGCGTTTGGGCTTCAAAACTTAAAAAAAAAAAAAATTTTAAGGAGCTATCTCCGGCTGCTATACGAAAAATTTAGCTCTTAGGGTGAAGTTCCCCATGCAGCTTGAATGGTTAAGGGAGTCTATGCAGAAAACGCCCTCTGGGAAATAGGAATAAGACTTTTGAGGTATCCGAAACCCTCGCAAGCAATCTTATGGATCACGGGGGAAGCGTAGGATGTATTGACGTATTTTTGTACTCAGTACCCTGGATTCGACAATGAAAATTGGAAAACCTATTCCTACAAGGAGAACAGGTATCGGGAAAATAAAGAGGATTCTTCTCTGGTTGTGGGTTAAGGGAAGCTTCTATCGAGACTATCTTTGTATCACTCACCAATATTCATGAAGGACACATCTTTGGAAAATACCACCATTAGATCAAAAATTTACTCGAAGGAAGTCTTACACCACTAAATGACAAGCGATCGGATAGACCAAGAACTTGTCTTTTTGCACCAAATTCACTATCAGCATCTTACGAGTAATTTGGGCACTTCTACAATGAAATGCTGCAGACATAAACAAAGAAGCGAACCGAGAATTCATCGTTGGGTCAGCTTATTTTCCTAATGATTCGGTACGATCGCCACTACCAAAAGCGGCAACCATACCCATTGTATATTGTGATTGCAAAAATATGAGATTTACGAGCTCGATGTCAATGCAGAATATTTTTAGAGGCAGTATCAAATGCAACGTGAAAGTTTTCAGCAGCTGGAAAATGTTATCGGATTCTTCTATGTGTCAGAGCATAGAATCCTTGAAAAATAAACTCGAGCTCGACAAATTCGGCACTGGCATATATATTTGTATACTGAATCCCTGGCGAACTAAAGAGTGCAAAGAGTTTCCGACCTATCAGAGAGTATTTACTCACTTTCTTACTTAGGTAGCGCTACAGTTTGCGATGAATCTGGGCCCCAGGTAACAAGCCTCTCCAGTTAGTCATGTCTTTAGATAACTGCCTCCAGTTGCACGTTACATCAAGTCAACGCCAATGAGACCAAATATGAGATAAAGCCATAAAGTCAAGTCAAGTTTATATATAGAATATCCCTAGTTTTCGGGATAGGGCCTTACTACTCAATTGAGTTTTTAGCCAAAAAAAAAAAGCGATTGACAAGACTGATTTATCGTTTTATTTCTGCTGAGGTGTTTTTGGCAGAATTCATTATAGAGCCAAGGTAGACAAAATCATTTACTACTTTGAATTATTGCTGTCGATTGTGACATTCTATTCAATTCGTCGATATTGTGTGTCCCTGCTTGTTGACAGCATATACTTGGTTTTGCATTCATTTACTGGTAAACCGAGTTTGGCAGCTTCCGGTCAGCACGTGGAGTTCTCCAAATTATGTAGATATCATTGGCGTACGCTGGTAGTTGCACAGGATTTTGAGAGATTTTACCTATAGTGTTGGCTTGTGAGTTCCGCACCATTCTTTCAAGTGTGATATTATTATTAACTTATTTTTTGGATTTTAGCTTAGATATTGCTGGTCAACTGGACGGAAGTTTTGGCTATCATATCATAATTTGAAAGCGCTATTCTGCCTGACGGCGGCATCTTAGGCTTCTTCACCGTTATACATTCTGCAGAAAAATTTGTTTCATATTCTCAGAACCGACTGTAACTCTACTAAAAAGTTTCCTTCTTCATCTCTACAGGCTTCTGTATGGGTCTTCTTGAGTTAATACGTTCTTTTTACCAGTTGGTAAATCATCGATCATGCTCTCTTTTCTTCTTCTGGAAAAGCCGATGTACTTCCCGTCGCTTCTTCTCGTACAGCTCACGAGTAGATGTCATCCTTCATTGCATTGCAGCTCTTCTTTGTAGGCTTCCTATTTAAGGACATGTACTTGACGGGATTCTTCATCAAAATAGGCATTACTTGGTAATGGTCAGATGAAAACCAGCACATTAGTTATGGCATCCCCAATGGCGTTGCCACTGGTCTTTGATACTGGAGGCTTGCTGCATAGGAGTTGTTGAGAGATCTCGGGATACGCGTTCTGTGACGATTCTGGCAGTATCTTGCGATTGCAGCTTTTCTACGTTATGTCTTCTCAACTTCTTCCTTCATTCGCACTTTGGCTGCAAGAAGGTGGTTGTCCAAATATACGCGGAACATCGAACGCCCAGAATACTGGAGGCATGCATTACGTCTATCGAAAAATGATCAATTTGATTTAGCGTTTTATGATCCGGAGATCGCCATGTCGCCTTGCCTTTGTTTGCTGCATATGGTAAATCCCCATCCGAATAAGCACTGTTTCTTTTCCCTACAGCAGTCATCATAGTACATATCACAGTTTTTCATCATCCTTATGTTCGGGCCATCCCACCGCACTTCCTGGATGGCGGTGATATCTGCCTGATAGTAGTCAAGAGTCTCTGCTAATTATATTGCTGCACGTGGCCTATTAAAAGTCCGTCCATTTTTATCTGAGACCATTAGTTGGTTCGTCATATATTTTAATCTCTTCCGTATAGGTTTGTGAGCCTTATGAAGGCGTAGACCAATATAATGATACTTGCCGGACATACCCTTGTCATTTTAGCCTGCCTGAGTAAGAGTTTACCCAGTTACCGGGGACCACCACTGGGAGGTAAGGCACGGCGATGTCTGTCTCCATAGCTAAAGTTCTTGTTGATGTTCTGTTTGATGTTTCTGTATTGTCTATTGGATCATGCCTAGCGACTGTCCGTAAAACGTAGACAGCTGTAGGGATGAACGACGATTACTGCACTGGAAATGGGATTCCAGTCACTCCTCTCAAAACTGATATTATTGTCTTCACGAGAAGAAGAAAGCCGACAAGTCTGAATTATCTAGTACTCAAACACATCACTATCCGTTTCTTCAATAAAGTAAAAAAATGTGCATGTTTTCCTGGATACCCGTCTTATTTACACTAGTTATCTAAAGAAACATTTGGCAAAGCATGCAGATTTTCACTGTGGTGGGTTCTATTGGATCTACACTGCTGTGATAGTGGTCAGCAGTCGGGCGGAACAAGATTTCACAAAATATGTCCTTGCTGCTTTTACAAGACTTCAAAAAACGATGTGAATCAGTTGAATTCAGGCTCTACCTAGTATTCCCTTACTACTGTTCGAAATCAGAAATGGTTTGAGCCGTAATCTGAGAGAGGAAAGAAATGTAATCTCGTCTTCACCGATGGCTCCAAAACTGATCTAGGTACGGGCCTGTTGTCTGTTTGCAGCACGACGATATTAGATTTGCTCGTAAGCATAGATAAATAAAATATATTATGAAGAAACGATATAGGGGGCAAAGTACCTGCGTTCGTTCCTGGTCACAATGGGATGGCGAGAAGAAAGATCGCCGAAGAACTGGCTTAACAAATCTCAGAGTAGAGTTTCTCAAGACCAGAACTGGCGTTAGGACTTCCAGTGTGTAATCGGTCAAGCCTTCGATTGATGCACTATTGCAAATGGCACGACTATTTAGGATGCCGGCACACCAAACGAATATTTCCCGGAATCACGGTTTTTCAAATTTTCATCAATAGAAAGACAGTAGAAAACAAATTATTTTGGCCTCTGAAGCTTCCTTAAAATAAAAAATGAAACATATGAAAAAGAACTCTATAACTAGTTGCTTTCAATTCCGTAGTTCAAGGTATGATATTTCAAGTTGTAAGTATTTTTATATGTTCCCACTTCCCTACAAGAAATTGGTACCAGATTGTGTTTGGTAAACTTAAGTTCCTAGTAACAACTAATAGACTTACTAAGAAGTTGGATTAAGACTTGTGCTTCTCATTAAACGATGCTAAATCAAATATTGCAAGTTCGCTTTAAAATTCATAAACCAAGTTCATCTGCACTTTTCCAATTTTCTCATCCTGTATCATCTTCAAAGTAATTATTAAGTAATTTAAATTTTTCCTTCCTCATCTCGACATCCTAGCGTCTTGTGATGGAAATTTTGAAGCCATCTAAACCTGAAAAAGATTTTTTTTCTTCAAGAGAAGATAGAAATTCGCAAAATTAAACAGAAGAACAATTTTAATTAGCTCCAGAAATACACCATAGAACGGACGGATGTCTGCTCTTGTGAGGAATTAAAACAAAAACCCTTTAAAGTTTTTTTTTCTTTAAAGAGAGACACCTAAGGGGTATCTATGCCCCACAGACAAATGCTGTTATTTTTCTTTTTTTGAATCCAGAACAAAAAGAACAGTGACACAGAAAACAATGTCGTCGTTTTTTCCGCCTAATCCATAGGGTAGTTTTAATTATCCAAATACTGCTGTTTCGTTTAATATAATCGCACAACTAGGAAGCACAACATCCACTGTTGTGCCATTCATCGTTTCCATCTGTCTGTCCGTCGAAAAATGCCATCCCAAAACCGTAGGCCTTAGGTCCTATGGTAAAATCATTTAATCCTTAGATTAAAATAATTAAAATTTCCGTAATGGTTTTCCAGTTTCTCATTCTGACATACCATATACCACCAACACTACCGCACCGTTCCTTGTTGATGGTGTCCAAAGACGATGGTGGAGGGTTGGAAGAATACTCGGATCTATGTAAAATGCTTTGTAGTCCATTTCAAAATTAGGTTGATTTAACTTTCACTAAGGGTCACCGCAAAAATGTATAATTTGCGGCCAAAAGACAGATAAAGGCAGACAAAGACTCGGTTCGTCGTTTGAATGCGCTTCGCGGCAAATCCTCTGGCACACGCAGGAGTCTGGCTTAGATTTTTGAATTCTTAAATTGTGATTTGGTCGTCATCATAAAGACGCCTTTGTTTTTCGACGTGATTTTCAGTGGGACTAGGCCCCAGAGCCGGGTGTTTAATAAGTTTCCTCTACTTTCATTCACATAATTGGTGGTGATCATCATTTTAATTGAGTGTTTCTTTTCTCTCTCTCTCTCTCTTTCTCTGTTCTGGTAAATCTCATCCCTCATACTTCCGAGAAAATGGCACGAATATAGCTTATACCTAAAACGAGCAGAGATGTTTTCCTTACTGATGATAACAATTGTAATTTAAAAGGATTAGGCGGTAGGTTGTGAAGAAGGGAGTTCCTCAGTTCGACCAACATTTACAAGCCATTCAGTGGAAAATGGTTGTACAGGGTTGGCAGGGAGATAAAGTCGAATGAATTAGGTTTTGATGAAATTTTGATTTAAATATTTACCGTATAGAGGTTAGGACGTGGATTAGTCAAAATGAACAACATTGTAAAATTATTGAATTGGAAATGGATACGTGGCTGGAATTTATAATAATCTTTGTAGTCAATAGATAAATTAAGTCAGAGATTATTTTACACTTTCTGGATTTGGGGTTAGTTAGTTAAATGGTTTTCTCATTTGTATTGTGGTAATTTGAAATGATTTAGAAACGAAACGAAAATAAATTCGTACTGATACTACTCGTATTTGTATAGATAATTACTTCCGTCATTAAGAAACTTCTTAAGGAGTGTGCTCCGGAGAAGTAGACTTGGCTTCCAGAAATAGTTGTGTTAAAATGTTGATTGTAATTTGGGTACGGTTCAAGCGCACACAAACGGAAAGGTCGTCAAATTTGTTTTTAGATTGCTAAGTAGTTTTTTGAATCTAAAGAAATATTGGTTGAGTTATTTCTAATTTTACATATTCATATATTTGAATGACCACGGAGTACTATTAGCTACGAAGATTAACGTCATCCCTTGTGGGTTCATTAAAAAAGAGAACGAACCTAGAACAACTTGGTCCAAATTCGGCCTACGTGCGGTGTCTTCTACGGACTTCTTTGAATGGACGTCATGAGCCATAAAATAGGAAAAATCGATTGCATGTTGTTTCAGCGACTCACATCATAAAAAAATCAAGATTGGCAACTACGGGCAGATGATTTATTGATGATATTTGGATATAGAAATTGATCGAAATATGATGAACCTCCACGACTTACGAAAAGACTCTCTGGAGGAGAGTCTGTAACTTTGTACAGGAAAAAAACGTGTAGTGAGTATTTAGTGACTATGTTTACTGAAAAATTATATAGGTAGTAGAGAAAGAAACATCACTTTTTTATAGTGTCACGCGCTCACTAAACTTCTGACTGAAGAAGTTCAATTCAATTTATCTATTTATCTTGAGTGCATTAATATAAAAAGTGATATAAATGTTAGAGTGCAACGACATCAAAAGATGCGATGGCATGGCAACAATGAGCGGTTGATCGATTTCAGCGATGCTTGTTTCTTATTTACTTCGAAGCCGGTAAGATCTGGGATGGCCCAGGGCTTAGTTAACATACCTCTTCAGATAATGCGGTCTTTGCCAGGTGCCTCCAGTTGCGCACACGATATTTAGCTGAGGTCTTATTCGACTTGTGTGTGGCACTTAACAAGTGTTCGTCCTCTACTGCGTTCTCCCTCTGGGTTAGGGTTAGAGTTGAGGATTAAGGTAACTTAGCCATCTATGCCGGGATATCTGAGTTTTTCTAATGACTTCGGCATCGGTGTATATGTAGCTCGTACACTTTGCTGCCGAAATGTCTTCTCCATTCCCCATTGATCCAAATGGGACCGAAAATTAGTCGATGAACTTTTCCCTCGAAGAGCCCGAGAGCATTTTTAACCTCTATTTTCAGTGTCGTAAAGTAGGAATGGAACGATCTATGATTTGTATAACATTTTTTGGTTGCTCAAAAAGAGGGCTTGACTACTCTGTTGCCTTCTAAGCTCAAAGAAGCAGTAATTAGCAAGAGTAATCCATCGAATTGTTCTCGTGCTGGTGTTGTTGTTAGAGTAAGAGCCGATTTGGGTAAAGTCCCTTACTACTCGTACCTAAGAGCCGTAGCCGCCTATTGTTACGTTTTGTCCTAGGCCTCGGTGTTAGCACCATAAGCAATATCTAGTTTTTCCGTCTAAACCCATCTTTTCTCCTTCTACTTCAATAATCGCAAATGCTCCATTGACAGCTCACTGCGTTGTTCCCATTATGTCAAAGTCATCTGCATCTGTGAGAAACTAAACAGAGTTTTGAAGATGATTCCTGGGGAATTAACTTGAAAGATTCGTACAATTCTTTCAAGAGCGATACTGACAGCATCACATGACCAATGCATCGGTTTGACTATGCCATTTTTTGACATTGAAAGTCGCGCTTTTATCATAACCGAACTTTAGGAGAATTCTCAATAGTCATTCCGCATAATTGAATGAGTCTGGCAGGGATGCAAACATTTTACATGGCTCTGTATAGATCGGCTCTATAGTTGCTGTTCTAGGCAGCATTGAAAGCTATGAAAGCTATCAATTTGGGACTCTTGAGTTTTTTCCAAGATCTACTGTAAAGTGAAAATTTGATCTGTGTCGGCCTTTCCGGGATAAAAAACTACACTGATGGGGCTGTTCAGACGGCGAAGGTCTTAAGGCGTTCATAGGATTCTATTGTATATGCGTTATTGAAGAGAGTTATTCGCCGGATTTTAGGAGATCTTCCTGAGGTTACATTTGTCTGGCATACTTTCGTCGACCCAGGTCTTGGGGATTGTTAATGTAAGCTCCGTATCCAATTACCACCTGTTTAGGTTAGCATTTAAGAAATATATACATATACTAGTATATAAAGGTATATACTAATGTATGTATATTATTGTGCATAATGTGATTGTGTCTGTATGTGTGTATTGTGTATATAGGTTAAGTAGACTAAGGTTTATTTTAAGTTAGATATTAAGTTTTTATAAAAAATAAAAAAAATTACATCCATAGGCTAAGTTTTTTGTTAACAATTTTTTCTTAGCCCTAAGTATATAAAATAAATATTTCCAAATAAAATGTAAATGAAGTCGAAAGACATAGATATAAGAATTTAGAGTAGCTTAGAGTGCCTGTGTGGGGCCAGTAAGTTAGTATAAGATTGTTAAGTAATTTTAAGCTAGCATTTAAGCATTTTTTGTTAGTATGTAAGAGTTAGTGATTAAGAAAATAAAATGCATTGAAAACTAAAAACTCCAATTACCACCTGCTGTTTGAAACAGATCGGCAGTTAAGCCATTGGGTCCAGCAGATTTGTTTAATTACCAAGTCATATGTAGAAGAAAAATTGGATATCGTCTGATGGGCCTTCAAATTTCAATCCAGTTATACTTAGTTATATTGCGATAAGCCGATAATTTGGGAGATACGAGTACCTTTCCGCCGACAAACACCGTTGTTGAGCCGATATCGGAATAGAATAGAACCACCCTACTTTGACTGCAACATGAATTTTATATACTAACACCTAAGATAATTCTTTTGCGCTAATGTTATAAGCAGTAAACTGAGTTTAGGTTAAAATTTCTTTTAGTTATTTTAGGTAATCATCAGACGGCTTTTTGAACGACGAAGTGATCATATTTCAGTTCAGTTATTTCGCTTTTAACTTCAGTTAAGTTCAGCTTAAATGCATTTTTATTTAACTAATTAATTAACTCTTACATGCTAGCCAAAAAAATGCTTAAAAATTAGCTTATATAATTTTAAAATAATCTTATTCTAACTTACTGGCCCCATGCGGGCACTCTAAGGTAAACCTAAACTTAAACTATGTCTTTCAACGTATCTTAGAGTCTAATTTTATTTTTATTTTAACATTACTTAATACTAGAACTAAGAAAATAAATTTTAAGTAAAAACTTAGTAAATGGGCATCGCTTTTAACGTAGCGCTATTTGAGTGTCCCTTTGGCAAGCTTTATAAAACATTCTCCAATTGCTGAAACATACCAAAATATCATCCATGTTGCAAAAATAACTGAATACTATAAAAATACATTGAATGATAGTTGAAAACTAGCATTTGAATCTATTTTTTTAATTGATAAATGTTCATGTTGTTTGAAAAGAATACCAGACATCTATGGAGACCTTGGAATATTTTGACGTGCCATTTGCTGACAACATGGGCATCTGTGGAGTAAATAATTACAAGTAATTCTTCACCCGTCTAGAGGACTTACAGATGCTCAAACATAGATGAGATTAGATATGAAATGGTTCGAACTGGACGATGAAGACGAAGCTGATGATACGAGTAATAACAATGAAAACGAAGTAAACCAAATGTTTGAATGTACTCGTATGTGGGCGAACCAAATTCAGTTAGGAAATATCGACGAACTTTGGTTAATGAATCAATTGGAAATATCTCATGAGAATGTCGTTACTTGTGAAGGTCATCACCTTAACCAGGATGAAATCGTTGGTAAAAACAATTTAAGACGGTACAAAGTCAATTTCGAAGCACCTGATTGTGACTGGTTAGACCGACTTTCAGATCCAGGTGATAAATTTTTATCTCCCTTAGAATATGTTCGCCAGTTCATGGGAAAGGAATATAGGAAAAGATTTGCGAGGAAACCAATAAATACGCTTTGCAGACAAGTGAGCTGGAACTAAAAGCTGCAGTTAAGGAAATTGAAATTTACTTTGGCATTTTGTGCCATTGTCACAGTATAGAATGTATTGGGGTAATGAAGGACACAATCTCATTATATGTAGTTCAATGGCAAGAACCAGATTCGAGCAGTTAAAAATTTTCTTTCACATCGATCCACGCATCGACAGGCTTTTTAAAGTTCACCTCGACCATTTCAGCAAAATTTAAAATCATTTCAGACTGAAGAGCTGAATACTAAATTCGACAAAAAAATAATACCTTTTAAAGGAAGATCAAAAATTTAACAATATATAAAAATGAAACGTCGCCACTGGGGCTTTAAAATTTTCACATTTTCACATCATTCACAGATGTGTCAGGAATCATGCCTGATTTCCCTATATACCTAGGAGGTGATACATACCTCGATTGGGGTCAGTGTCTTCATCGATAACTGGTGTTCGTAAATATAACTGTGTGCTGCTCTTCTGTAAAGAAAAATATTTTGTGCTAAAACGATCCGCGAAATCATAATTGGTAATTGCAAAATGCTATCCGAAGCAGATTTGAAGCAGAAAAGATATTGTAGCTTTGACTGGCGTGTTGAGGAAGATCTTAGTAAATATATATTTAGTACTTTGGTTCCAAGATCATCTTGCTGAATTGTACACTGTCTTGTGCAGAACCAAAGGATAAGTGTAAGTACTGGAGCAACACGAAAGGAAGTAGTTCGACTCTGTTGTCGCAACAAACATACGGGTGGTATTGGCTTGGCTGACATGTTTATGGAACTCTATAGAATCGACATCAATCTTAGTAAGTGATATACAAGAATTATTTACTGGTGCCTAAATGCGTATGTTGGATTATACATCGAAGACATCTAAGTCAATTCAATGACAACAGAAAATCTATCTTAATCTTTACTTTAATCTTTAATCTCCAAAACACCAGGAATATCCAAATAATTTAAAAACTCGATTTACCATTTCATCCACGTTCTTGACGTTGTCAATCGGTGCTTTTTGCTGCCAAAATAGCAAGTTCGCAAAGCCATTTATGATTTTTAGAATTGGTAACAATTGAATGAGTTGTTCGATAGAAGGCACAATGTGGAAATGGAAATGAAATGGATTTTGTGGCAGCACCAATGTTCAGTAGATGCTTTGAAAATGGTGCTGCCCACGCATCGCGCTGCAAATGTTGCATATTGGTCTGTAATGTGAGTTTTTTCATATGTCTCCAAAAATACGATGCTTGAGGCAAGCATTGAGCTCATCAGCTGGTGTTGATTTAAATATTACTGGAAGGAAGTCGAAAGTCGCCAAATAATAAAATGAGAGTGTCACCGAACGGTTGTGCATTTGATCGTAAGTCTTGAATAGTTCGATCAAGCGCTTCAAGCGATTTCTTATGAACCATGTTGCATTCGTCCCATGTTCCGCAAGCAAAAGTGGTTCGTTTGCTTGAACAAACGCACGCAAATCATTAGTATTGTTCTCTCACTAAATCGATATCATTAAGGTCAAGTGCAGAGCGTTGTTATTGATCGTTAAGCATATGGGCAGTTTCGATCAAAGCTTGATTGAAAATATTGTCCGAAAACTTAATGGAATTGTCATGGCTAACGGTACGGACACGGTGCAAAATGTCCTCGATAAAATCCTCTCTTAATTTTTTCCCATAAATCTTGCAGCAGCAACATTTCGTGCAGTGTCTGCCTTGGAATATACTCTTTGTCCATTTTCAAGATGAACGTTGAGATGAACAACATTGGGATTTCGAATGTGAATTGGAAAACTCAAAATACGCCAAACAGCCTCGTTTCTGCTGATATACCGATCTACTTGAAATTGACTCACTTCATCGTTGCGCGCATCATGTCTATTAATACTGACCACTACCATATCGCTGCCTTTGTTGACGTATTTGCATATATATACTCGGGAGGCAATTTTTTTGATGAAGCAATTAACACAATATACGCCTGTATTCACTGAAAAAAAATATACTGATCAAATAAATTTTCTTGGCGCACAATTCTTGGTTACTATTGTGGTTACCGTATTCGCAATGAGTAAGACACAATACAACGCTGAGTTTATTTCTATCATATTCAAATATCTCACTACTTCAAACACATTTGCCGCCACCTATTATAAGTTAATTGTACTATGCCTATAACTTTCGCGTATGGGCCAACATCAATGTGTCAAAGTTCCAACTTAATAGGACAAACGATAACCTAGTGCATAAAATACGAACAAACAACATTAGATAACAATTTTGACTTAATATTAACTCTTATAGTTTGCATTCGAATTTTTAATTTAGTACAGTTTTAATTCCGATAAATGACCACTGTTGTACATAAAAAAACATGCTATTTAGGTAATAATGAGCTAGCTTTGTACCAAAATAGATATTTATTTTTAGGAACGACAATGAGGCGCCGTCATGAAAGAGTTAACACCGCAAAAACTTATTCGTTTTGCATCCATTAGCAGCAACCTTGGCACACCCAATCCGACAAGTCGACAAGTGAAAGTCGGTGATAGACAGAAAAACTGCAACAGATTGCTTAACGTAGACAAGTGTAAAAGGATAACAAATTGTTCCCCTAACAAGATATATTACACAAGTCTACAAAAAATAGGGCCATGATTGAAGTTGGACAGCTGGAGGTGGTCTCGTTGGGTAGAATCCAAATCCGGTGAGAACCGGGCCATCACATCAAGATTTTGGTTTTTTGACTACTTTTGAGGTTATGTACAGGATGCACAAAATGTTTATGGTCACTTTTTCTAGTCGTACCGTTTAATACTAACTACCATTGACCTTCAGAATGAGCTATTGGGTTATTGGTCTCTAAACACCTGTATTCGGGGGTTTTGCGGGTCACAAGTATGAATATCATGTAAGAAAACATACTAATTTCTAGTATTTTTTGTTCTAGATGTATCATTAAACAGCACTTTTAACTTTAATTTACATGAGTCCCCTCTACTATCGCGATTCACGATTCGGGGTGAATCGAAGACCTTAAGTATCATCAAAACATTTACTTAACGACTTGAAAATGCCTGGAACTATTTATGTCTTATTTATGGAATATTTTTTTCTTATCTGCTAAAGACCCTTCGCTTCGCTAACATCACCCAAATTTTCAGGAAACCTTTCTAAATGGGAGTGTAAATAGTACAATTTCACGCTCATATTACAACCTAAGTTCTTAATCATATTTTCCACTAGTTCCTTATACAATAATTAGCAGCTCTATTATTGCCTAAAGAACTCTTGACTACTTTAATAAAGCTAATCCAGGATTCTTCGACGGTAGTCATAACACCTTCAACCTATGTTGGTCTCATCAGTTTTCGCATCTGTGGTCCAGTAAATATTCCTTCTTTTATTTTGGCATCACTTAAATTAGGGAATTTATCTGTAAAGTAGTTAAATAATGAAATACTTTGATCAAGGGTCTTTACAAATTGTTTAAATAATCCTAATTTAATATGAAGCGGGGATAAGAGAACCCTTTTGGGATCAAGGGATCAAGGGATCAATCAACGTTTCTTCAAGAATGTTGGGTTCTATGAAAAGGCTAATCCTTTTTTTTTTAATTCTGATCTCTATCTCTGCTATCCCACAAACATATAAAGCACGGATATTTTGTATAACCCAGTTGTTGTCCAAGAAGCATGGAAATAATTTTTAAATCGCCACATATTTGCCATTTATGCTGTTCATATTTAATCGCTTTAAAAATGGTTTTTATTTATTCATATAATTCCTTTATGTAGACGGAATGGACAATGAATATGGACGCGTATTTATTTGAGTTATGTAATAAAACTGCCCTCAAGCTTATCTTTGCGGAATCAATAAACAATCTCCATTGATCGGTATCAGAAAATAATCCCAAGTTTTGCATTACACCATTAATATCATTGCATTTCTCCCGATTACGATAACAACTATTGTAAAAGTTGTTCTTCGAGGAAGGAGATTTCTCTCTTGAAGTCTTGAGCCCAACAACTCAGACTTATCTTTTGGTAAGACTAAATAGCTAGTTAAATTATTCAGAGTAGCCTATTGATGTGATTTATTCAGATTCGTGATCTTCAGTATCATCACAGGGTATATTGTCTCCAACTTAATGTTTCAAGGCGTAAGAGGATTATCACTGGATGCATAAGGAAGGTACAAAAGCCACTTTCTACATTTGGATATATAATATTATGAGAATTTTTAGCATTAAACCCAAATGTATTGGTTAAACAAAAATAACAATCACTGACTTTTTGAAAGGCATTGGCATTATTCCAACGCCTTAGTGATTCAATACATGATTTACAAGCCATATGTTGAGCCCAGGGCTTCTCTTGATTGGATAGCGAAATGTTGAAGTAATTTCGATAATTTTTTTTTACATTATCATCAATATTCACCCTATTCTTGGCGAACGTGAAAAGACCGCAGGTGTAACAAAAACAGTTAGGATCATTACGTGAGGCAATTTTTCAGACAGCGAACTTTCACAATAGTTCAGTGTTACCTGTACAACGAACTTAAATGAAGTGTTGAAGAAAACACATCTAAGAAAGAAAATTAGCAGGTATTGGACTTGTTTAAGGGGTTATTGCATATTCGTTAATAATAAATCTTCAAAAATATCCTCACAAAATTTTATAATGATCGGAATTTTAGAACCGGAGTTATAAGCATTCATAGTGCGACGCCTCGCCGCTAGGTCTCGCAGCTGCATGGTGAGAGGGTAGAATGCTTCAAAGACAGCAGCAAATCGACGCTTTCGAGGCTACAGAAGATGCAGGACTACTGTATGGCCCTGCAATCGATGACTCGATGTGAATGTACAAAAAGGTTTTAGTGTACAAAAATTAATGTTACATATGAAAAATCTACAAACAAAATTTTAAACACGAATTTCTCAGAATCGTGCTTTTAAAAAAAACACGTTTGTGGTGGACACGATTTCACAAAATCTAGACATCGATCGTCACCATTTTTTGTCTGCTTGTTTGTTATGATAATAGCTTGTGCTTGAAGGAAGAATTTTCATTTTTTGTCGGAATTTTTGTTTTTAGACTGAAAATAATAGATCTTCGAAAATGTAACTTTTTGTAAAAACTGCCACCATTTTTCTAAAAATCATAATTTTGACAAATTCTCCATTCAGGCATAAGCTAATAGAATATACTAAGCAAATCTTTTTGAAATTTTGATTTTAGATGAGCTGTCCACCGCCACTGATGCTAAAAAAGGCACTTCCGGAAAATAGCTGCAGCTCCGCCATTTTGAAATAGTTTTTTATAAAAAAATTTGAACAAGTACTTAGAAATATGTAGGAATCGACAGTGTTAATCAAGTCGCCACAAGTGGGTATAACCCCTTAAGGTCGATGATTTCCATATTGGGGTTATGGAAATATCAGATTCATTATGGCGGAACAAAAACTTCAAAAATAAAAAATTTTCCTATAAAAATGTGTATTTGAGGGTATTTGAGGTTGTTAATTACGAGATTAAAATTGTAATAACTTTTAAATATTCTATGCAAAGCATTAAAAATGGTAGATCAGCGATTAAAAAAGTTGAACTAATATTATTTTTTTGTTAGTTTTGAAAGAAAAACTCGTGCTCAATAGCTTTATAAGAGTAAGGGTCAGATCGTTGAATCTCAGAAGTAGCCCTAAAACCACTTTTTACAGTAGATAATCAAATAGTGTTAACAACCACATGCATTTTGCTTTGAGGGTAAGCCACTATAATATAGCCACTGGGCATGTAAATACAAATCTTTGAATTGAAGAAAAAAATGAAAAATATTAAAATCCTGACGTGGTGGCTCAATTCTGACTTTGGATTCGAACTCTACGCTCCTAATTACTTAGGAAATAATCTCTGTTGGGCTAATGAATAACACGGCTAGTCAACGGTCGCAATGATACACTCATAGTATGAATATGGAGAGCTTGAGCATATACTATAACTATTTGTATTACATAAATATGCACGGGTGCAAAACCTATTGTAATAATCTCCAGCTGCCGAACAGCAGAACCCTGTAGACCTGTGTTATTATTGTATTTAAATTTTTTTTGTAAAAGTATAACATTTTAAAATAAAATAAAATAAGTACTTAAGTATGTAACTGCTTCGAATAAAACCCAATTTAGAAGTCCAACTTTCGACCACATTTTTGAGGACTGTCACGGTATATCAGAAATAACTCGGTGACCATCGTCTCTGGTTTATCGGCGTAAACTACCGATGCTATACTCGTATGTATGTATATCTCCACAGAAAATAATCCAAAGGTGCTAAATCATACGATGTAGGAGGCCACTATCCACAGATCTTTTACTCGAGGTTATACACTCATCGATTTTTCCATTTAATAAATTGGTTGTGTCGGTCACTGTCTGGAATATTGCGTCGTAAAGAAAAGTTTCATGTGAAAAGGAATGAAACGTGAAATAAATAGGGACTCATCAACGGCTTCTCTAAGATGCAGCCATTTGGTGCAGCGGAAAAGCCGTCTGTGTAAATGGCAAGGATCTGATTAAGGACACATTACCATAAAACATGGCGCAAAATATATATCCAGCTCTTTTCTGGTATTACTTGAAACTCAGATCAGCAGACAGAAGGAACGGAAACTGAAGATAGTTTTGGGCAGCCTTTCATTTCACCTAACATTGCTGGATAAAATGTTGATGAATTTCAATATTTAGAAAACTTCGTCTCGACTACGGTAAGTAGATTTAGGTAGACAAAACCTACAATCGATTTTTTTTGGCTTTTTCATTCCAATACCTTGTCTTATTTACTAACGTGGCGATACAGTACGGAGTCAACCTGGACAACACCCAACATGTAGGCGCAGACAGCTAAATGTATGCTAACTGCTTCCAATTTTGCACACAAAGTTTATTGAGCTCTCTGTATTTTCTCACGAAACAGCCAAGTGCTGTAGTATCCCTTTTCGAATGGTCTCTAAAGTGGTGTTTGTTTATTATGTTAATAGTGGGACATAGGCAGAAAAAGTCCTTGATTTGTTTGAAGTTATACCTGTCTATTATGATGTTTTGTCCGAGTCGGAGATGTTAAGTGTCTCTTCCCGATGAGAGCTTTTCCTTCAGGATGCTTCAGGATGCCAAAATTACACATGGATTCGTATAATTTTGTTCAATGTATGCTGCCAACGGTGGCTTTAAAATCGACGTAGGTTGTAAGTGTTGGTTCGGAATTGAGCGCATTTTATAAGATCTGCCATAGTTAGCATGTTTTGTCGATGGTGGACTATCCAGTCTTGCATCCGCACTGATAAGAACTAATCAGTTGGTTGACAAAAGGCGATTAATTGAAAAGACAGATGCATTTAAGGCAAAATTTGGTGCACGGAATTTAGAAAATCATTTGCCAACGGAACTCCTTTGGTAGGCCGTTAGTACCGGTAGTCGGATGGACAGAATTGTTGCCTATCATTGCGCAGGTTCGAATTTTTTGTTCCACTTGATAGCATAATGTCGCTTTTTAACAGTCTTCAGACATCTCTCACAATGTTTCTTTATTTGTCCTTGTAAATGCTTTGTTGACCTGCAATGATTTTCAACTTTTTGCGAAAATTTCCGAACGTCTTTCTTTTCTTCGATATCTTCCTTATTTCTTCCTTTTAATAACAGCAGAGGCACAAGCTCATGAACAATTCTATTCCTCTCATACATCGATGCTATATATGTATCCCTGGATGCCCCATGAAGCATTCATTCTCAGGCCAAGGGTTTGGCTAGGCACTTCAGAAGCGTCATCTGCGACACAGAACGTCGAGCAAAGCTAAGATACACTTGGTCAACTAAAGCGATTATAGATATTCGAACGCAAACTTCATTCCTCTTCTTAGCGTTATTAGGGATGTTCGCGTTCACATATTGAGCACAGCAAATTAGTTAACCAAAGCAATGTTGGTTTCTCAAAACATTTAGAAATTCAGAGTACTGAACTCAAGGTTTACATCGATCGCAATGCGATCAATCTGGTTGTCACCTAAATAGTTGCTGCTTGTCTTCCGCAAGCAGAAACGTTTTTCACATTCCAATCCATCGCAGTTCTTGAATGGCAACTAGATTGGCCTTATGGCAGTCTAGGTTTTCAGCAAGTTGTCTGGTTGCATGTAGTGTGCTAAAACACCTATAACTTCACGAGCAGTACCGAAAATGGTTTGCCTGTCATCAAAAATGATATCATTCGTATCGGATACGACTTTCAAATGTTTTGTGACCAGAAATATTTTTGCCACAGCCGTCAGGAGTTAGTCTGAAGAGTGACCTCTAATCTAGATCATCAGGCCCTCAGTAGCACTCCTTGGATATAGGAGGCCGGCTACATCGATATCAGTAGTCCCGTACAAGGTTATAAGTTCTTCAGAAACCCTGACAGCTGTTTTTGAAGCCCCTTTCAGGTCTTAGATTTAAATATGTCAAAGTAGTCTTGAAAGAGGTTCACTAAATCAAAGCGATGCAGGCAAGACCGTTGATTGCATCTTGCGAGTTTTCCAATATTTCTTTTTCCAACGTTGAGTCCTGGTTTTAGCTTGCAATTTTAGGCTGTATGTGTTGTAAGAGGCACCATGCGGTGGCAAAGCAAGCACTTGAAGCGAACTTAAAACGTTGCGTTACTGCCCCTAGCTATGTTTATACGAGTACCTCCATCATTACATGGGGAAGTAAGTGGTCGTGGTTCGTAAATGTGTCACTCTAAAAAGGTATGACTTAAAAATGATGAGGAATCAAGGAGACTTGAGATGAGTAAAAATTCGCATAAAAATTTTTAATTTTTCTCATAAATTTAAACTAACAAGGACACATTTTTGATTGCTCTTTCGAAAATGTTAAAATTTACATATCTCCTTTACCTTGACTTAAGAAATCAGTTAATTTTGGACTTTTCTCATAATATGTCTTATGTTCAGTTTAAGTCAGATTTTATGGTTACCTTACCAAACATGACCCGGGCACACATTTTCTACAATTTTGTGAATTTTAATTAATTCATGAAAAGAGTATATGGAAATGAAGGAATGTGTTTTGAATGCAAATCAACGTTATTTCTAGAAACATGAGATACACAGGTGGGAACATTTTGAAAATTTGAGTATTTAGGCATTTTCTTTTAGAAAAGAATTTATTAAATTAAAAAAATAATTGCACATGAAAAATTTAAGACCGAAATTTTCATAAAAAAAACAATCCCTTTGAGTTTTGAAAACGGGGTTCCATTTTATATCTTAGAATAGGAAATAATTATTAGGTTGTACCACCCTAAAGATTCGATTTCAATCAGAAATAAGAATCAATTTGAACAATTCGGTCCACTTTCTTTCAACTGTCTGGCGTAATCACACGAATTGTTCACAGTACAGCCAAGAATTAAGTGATTGACCATATTTGGGGGAACCTCATGCTGGCCGACATACACAGCATCACCTTCTGTATTGTTAATCCTGGCTTTGCAAATGCTTGTGCTCCTCGATTTTGGATATTTCCTATTGTCATAAGTGAGCCATTTTTCAATAACAGTTATTACTTGGCTCGAAACGTATCGCAGATGTTTAGTTTAGTTTAGTTTATTAAATCTACGATCATATGATCCAAAGATTACGAAATTGATATACAACCATTTTTAAAAATACATGAAATATATGCACAAGAGTTACAATTTTTTAATATAATTGTTATTAATATTATTATTCTTTTTTTATATAATAGCAAATTAGATTATGTTTAACAAATTATTCGTAAAAATATCTCTGGAAGAAATGTCTAATTCAGAACATTCAATGCAATACATATTTAATAAAGTGCAGCAATATGGAACAGCTTCCTGTTGACATTCGTAAAATGTCTTATTTCAGCATGAAGAGGTATTGGTCTAAGGGAACTTGTGGAGGTGTGTATGTGAATTCTAACAAGTAAATTCTCACTCTTCATAGTTTAATACATGGTAACTCGAACAAGCATTACTCCATTCATTTTCTTCTCGGTTCGAGGGTTTGGAAAGCCAGTAGTTGAGATTTGGTTTGATAAGAATGAAAACCAATTTTCAGTAGGTAAAAAGGAAACGGCAAATTTAGGAAATCGTTTTTCAATGCTCTCTATCCTATTTTTAGTTGCTAGAATAGATGGACTCTTTACAAGAAATGCATTCTTAAATATAGGCCGCACTAAACTACAGAAAATGGTTTTAAGTGTATGAGGTTCTCTAAAGTCCAAGGAATATTTTTTAAAAAAATCGAGAAGCGTCAGAAATAAATTTGTTAATGTGGATATCAAAGGCAAACTTAGAGTCCATTAACTCTTATGTCCTTCAAGTCATAGACATGCTTTATTGGTATATGATTAATAGAATATGTTGGGAAAATGTCAACAAGGGTTCGAATATATAATAGCACATGCAAGCATACTTACTGATATTTAACTGCAATTTGTTGATGTGACACCAATTTATAATTAAGTTTAAGTCGGTTTTGAACAATTGATGGTAGCAAACAGTACTATTTCGAGCTAACAATTTTATACCATCAGCATACATTAATCAATGACAGTATTTTATTAGTTTTGGAATAGTATTAACAAAAATGAAGAATAATGAAGGTCCCAAGTGACTTCCTTCAGGAACTCTAAAAGTGGCCTTAGTACCTTAGAGCAAAAATCTTTTTAGAGCAATAATTACCAAGCCTGGTATAAATTATATAAATAGGATTTTACATGAATAGGATTTGAACCATTTAAGCAGTGGATCATGGAATCAATAATGAAGCTTATTTATCAAAATGTTTAAATTGACTCTGCTAAATGCTTTGGAAAATGCATCTGATTTCTACTCTCTAATGCTTTAACGCAAAAGCTTGTGAATTCCACTAAACTAGATGTGGTTGATCCTTCCTTCCAGAACCCATGTTGAAAACATGAAAAATGTTACATAATAGCTCTATTCAAGGTATTTTTGACAAAGTTACCGATAATTTTGGTATAGTTGAAAATTTTGTAATAGGTCTATAATTGGTTACAAAATTACTTTTCCCGGACTTGAATATTGGATCCATAATTTAAATTTTCTTATCATATTACAAATCACCCTCAGAAAATTTCAACTATTGGATAAAAACCTAGAACGACATCCTTTTTTTGGGCTTGTAAACAGCTAATTTACATTTACAACATCGAATGGACAACATGAAGAATCAGTAATAGATTGCAATGACTCATAATATTTTTCACTATTAGGGCAGTTGTTTGTTTAACTGTAGTTAGATGCTTTGGAAATAATCACTAAATTAACGTAAGTTCACTAGGTATCCCAGGACCAAACTGAATCGCTGGCGGAAGGACATTAATATGATACTTTAGAGATTGATTTGGACAAGAATACAAACTCGAGAAAAATGTTCATAATCGTCAATCTATTGAGCGAATAAACCCTTTATGTGCATTGTTCTAAGCCTTATTGATCCCAATTTTGTACCCTGCACAATGAAAATCCTCTTTTACATATTTCAAAGGTACTCGTACACAATCATTTAACAAATCTAAAAAAAATATTTGTATTATGTATACTCGTATGCTAAATTTTTCATATACTTATTTCTTAATAAATTTAATACTTCAATTAATATTACTAAAACCATTTATGAGCGAAAGGGAATGAATGTGAATAAATAACTTTATGAAATTTATGATGGTTATTACAAATATAAATTTGTATATACACATGCGTGTGGTGAACTGAGTTTCTAATAAATAAAATAATAAATTCTAATAAATGGGCAACAGTGGATAATAATTTAACCGGTAGAAGGGCAGCATATTAACCCTGTCCCTCCAACTCTTCAAAAAAAAGCATGAACACACCCTGCTTAGGTATCTTCACTAGCAGTGGTCATCTCGGACTTCATGCCGAAAATTATTGGATTCAACCTCAGATCCCTCAAATAGCACCTTAATTTATCTAGTATGCTGAGGCTACGAAAATGACTAGGTTTTGGGTCCATCAGGACATTCTACTTTTGTATTCCAAGCAGAGGTTTATTCCATGGAGTTCTGAGTTAGAGAGTCCATCAGAAACTCCTACGTGATTTGACTTTAAGACTTGGCTTGTTTGAAACTGTCTTGTAGTATACAACAATATTTTAATTTTTATAACTTAAAAACGACAAAAAGTTCTTTACGTCATTCTGATCTCAAATAATCTCTTGAATTCAATACACAAATAGAAGGTATATCTATACATCTGCTTTGACGACAGATACCTAAAGTTCAGCATATCTTCCGCTATTTTGAAGTCAAATTTCGAGGTCCCAGATTGAGCTCGATGAGCTCAACAACGATTTCATATCTTAAATCTTTCTCTCACCACATCTTTCCTACACTGCTCCCACAGTGATGAACCATCATATCCACGAACTGTGCAGCAGTCAAAGCAAGACTGAAAAAGTTTCAAAGCATCCTAAAAAATATGCATACAAGATGTAAGGGAGGCCCTACATAGGTTCTGGTTAGTTTTTGCTGAAAAGGTTACAAGCACAAGTAGTAGTAACTGCTCAAACGAAAAAGAATCCCTAAATATGCCTACGAAGCACTTCAGAAACCTACTCTCAAGCTAATCCATTCACCCGCAGGTCAAGCTGTACAGAATCTCCGTGAAGAAGACCAGAGGAAATTTTGCAGCTTCGTACCCTACAAGGCACTACCACTCAATGATGTTTTCCTGCAAATGGCTGAAATGGAAGGAACTCTATGTGTGATGTGCCAGCCCACCTCACATTTGCATCATTATCTAAAGCCGAAGTCTGCGCTATTCATATCGCCACTTCTTAGCTCAGCCTAAATTCAATTCCCCATTCTGATCAGATCCCACCGTTAATTCGAAAATGATTAGGTACTACTACGCGTCTCTCAAGAAGACAGTTAAGCAACACGGGATTGCACTCCGTTGTATTCCAGGATACGTCCCAAGGAATTGTGTTTCTTATGAACTAGCCACACTTTGATCCTTAGAAATAAAAGATTGCCATCCTACGCCCAACAAATAACAAACTTTCAAGCGCATATAAGAGCATCGAGACAAATGTAACAATATTCCCAAACTCGATCCTAAGCGATTAAGGGAGCTATCTCTATATCTCCAAACGCAAAAATATAGGCACAGGAGACTTTGCAATCCAGAGGCACGTGCAGCGCTTGAAAATTCCTTAAAACGATTTCTGCTGGAGTTCCAGGACTTAAGAGGAATAGGAATTTGTGGCGCAATTCCTCCGCAACGGCCTTACCACGCACTCCGAGTCTACAAGTAATTATTTTTCTTAGAACAGCGGATCTATCCAAAAATTGGATAATTCGGACTTTTCTTTTCTCTTAAAGTTTTTCAGGAAGGATTTTTAAACCAAATACCCTAGTTAGCCGCATCATTGAAGCCAAATCTCTTTCTCAAGAACCATTTCTTTGTGGAAATAGTTACTGGCTTCTAACTCCGGAGAATATGAGATATGAAGGAACAATTTGTAGCACAATTTAAGACATCTCGGCATGGCGACTACGCATCCATTCATTGTCTTGATGGGAGAGCAATTTCTTCTTGGCCGAGTGCCGTTTTTTTCCTTCACATCGTTGTTGAACTGACCCAATTAGTTGGCACAATAATTGCCGTTGAATTGTTTCTCATTTTCTAGGTCGATTATATAGGTCTTGGATCGCAAGCAACTGACGTCATGATCTTGTTGACCGACAGACCCACCTAGTCCTTCTGCTACTTGGTGACCGATGTGTTATGGTGGACCGGTGTTCCGTTCATGGTTATAAAATGGCGTAGACAATCATGAGGAGTGCTTTCTTCTAAATTGAAATCGGCTATTTTTTTGCATTTCCGCCAAAATTTACTCAGTAGTTATCCACCCTTATGTGTTATATTTTACGAATGTGGTTCATCTTTAGCGAAAAGTAACCCTAAATCAACAGCCTTTTATGGCATAAATCAATTTTTCTGTGGAAAAAATCTGTACTATTTCAGCTGCTTCCAAAAATGTGCCCAAAGGTTTCCTAAACTAATCAGAAGTGTCTTCATAAGTCCTGCAAGTCCTTTGTCATTTTAACTCAAAATCAGTCCATCATCAGCCTACAAATTGGCTAACAATTTCCCAAACGAGATGCAGATGTAGTGAAAGATGTTCACTTTAAGTATCTTCTTTTTACTGCCATTTATTAATATTCCTATGGACTCATACCGCCAAAATAACATTATGATATACCACGCCACTCAAATGAACACAAAATGAAGACAATCTCGTCAAATGTGATACAAGTCGTACCTCTGCTCCTCCTTTAGCTTAGTGTTCGCATTATAGTCTTCGCACAACAATCACCTCATTGTGTAACATTATCTGATGACAACTTTTCAAGGGCAGTTGACTTTAATGCCCATAGTCGTTGTCTAGGATTTTTCAGAATGTGTTTGGGAAATTTTGTGTTTTTAGCTTTTGTGCTCGAACACCCACTGTGGCAGACAATGTTGTCATGTTACACATTGTGAAAGGATGCTAAAATCGCCATTCACATTTAGTTCCGTGTTGTTATGTTTTAGTCCTTTGTATCAAAATAGATAAGAAAATACTTTGGATGGGTGTTTGCTAGCTCTGGAAATAGGAAAAAAAGGACTAGTCACATTAGTAATGGATTATGAAATTCAATCCAACCCCTATTAGATTTTTACACACACATTTTTTTTTCGAATGCTACTGCATTTTTGAAAAGCTGACAGATTTCATCAACATCATTTTAATTGATTTCGAAACCTGCTCAATGAACTATTACCTGATCGATGCACTCGTATAATCGGAAGCTCATTGAAAATACCCACTTCAATTGAGTAGGCTACATGACAAGATGTGATTTAAAATTTAATCAAAATATTACAGTTCAATTGATTGTACATTTTTCAAATTGAATTACAAATTATTGAGCTCATGATGATGTCCTTCGCAAATAAAATCAATTTCTCATTCCACACGGAGCCATACTGTGGTCACTGCGGAGTAAAATCGCCATTTTCAAAGTAAATATTTGTTAACATATAAAAATTAATATAAAAATTCATTTGCGTGTACATATGTACATACCATATATAAATAATTTAAAATTAATTTTTCTTAATTCGTATTTTAAATGTCATAACATATACATGTGTTTATAGTGAATGTTAAATTCAACAACTTTTCGCAGACCTTAGGGGATTAAGTGCTTTTAAGTGCAGTTTAACAAATTGAACTGCAGTCAATGTTGGCTTTTTCAAAGGTAAGATGTATTGCATTAGATACCTATGCATGTGCTTGCGAACACGGCAATTCAACGGGATTTCTATGGTATTCCCAACTGCAATCTAACGACTATTTGTCTGTCACGGAAAACTAATACAAAACTGTATCCTTCTGAAAGTAAATAGTGAACAGGTGTGTTAGTGCCTTCATTTGATCACTTTTAATTTGACTTTTAAAGTAATTGCACCGAATCAGTTTATGTAGTTTTAAGCTAATTTTATTAGGAAGTACTTTTAGATCAGGAGCTAGGAAGCAAAAACATGGACGAAAGGGTAATTGTTTCTACGGGGAGATAAGTCCTGTCAGGATTATTAAAACTATATACGACTTACGTATGAAAGGTGCTGGTAGAGGCGTTTATATTTATTCAAACTAATCCCCAAAATGGCAAGTCTTCAATTACATGTAGAGAGCTTTTCGAGTTGAATACAAAATCACACATAATATCCATATTGGATGTAAGATTTCACACCACTGTACGAGTATGACGCCTGGTCGAAAAACCGTCTTTTGCACCGAACTCACTACCACTACCTTATCTTTAGTGACTTTGGCACTAAGATTGATACTGCTAGCTTCGTCAACCCCAAACCAAGACAGAAGCCGAAATCATTGAATACTGTTGCTCCCGGAAGATGGAGCCAGCCATATGGTGCGATGTTAATACTCCGACAACTTTTTGGGACAGTAAGTAGTAAATGCAATGAGAGGCAATCCTTCCTGGATTTCATACTGGTCTGATTAGATTATCAACAATCTTGGCTCTACCGAAATTACCTTCGAAGGCTTCCATGCTAGACCGTGGGTATATACGAGTACATCGAAATCAAAATAGTATCCAGAGGTTTTAGTTTCATTGAAGAGGATTAGTCAAAGACTAGACACGCTTTCGGAAGGAGCTCAACTAGTCTATCAATGTTACGTTTAATCTCAGACCGAAACAGAAGGTGCAAGAATCTGTTCAGAACCTCAACAGTGTCCTCACCAGGGCTCGCATCGTGTATGTCGGCTGACGACATCGTTTTGACAATAGATTTGCAACGTGTAACCTTCGAAAAGTACAATCGTTTAGGCGATATCGCTTTGACGATTGGAAGATTACTTCACATATCATGAAAAATGTGAAACGCAATTGTCCCAAATGTCCTAAAGGTATTAAAAATTGTTCGTCGTTCGTCAAAATATCTTAAAAATTCTACCTCTTCCTCCATCTCAACACTCATTTACAATGGCATTCCAGCTACCAGCTCTCTGGAAACGCCCAATCGGTTTGCTGCATATTTTGCGGCTAGGTCAAAACTTCTAGATTGTGCTTTGTTCCAGTCTACACTCAAGTGGTAGTGGACTGGCTGCCAAATAGGAAGGTTCGGTGTTCGAATCCCAGCCTCGCCCGAAAGACATATTCATCTTTCTTTCTCTCTCTATCCCATTTTCCAAAAAACTTAACACGTGCTCAGGCACTTTAAGTGTATTCATACCCACTTGAGTGTTAAGTTCTTTAAAAAGAAAAAAACAAATATTCAATGGGGCGAATCCACTTCCGCACTCATGTAGTAGCAAGAGTACTTAAAGATCTAACACTGCGTAAGCTTTTTCATCAATCCTACTCTTTAGGACTCTCTCTGAGCAGATGCAAAACAGCATTTGTCCAGCCCGTCCCTAAGAAAGGCGAGCCTTCTTCTGTCTCTTCCTACAGACATATTGCACTAAGGTCCCTTCTTTCTAAGGTCAAGAAAAGGCTGATAAACCGCAGCTCATGAATTCTTATTCAATATATTCCTTTGCTGATGACCGTGATCTCTGCTTTTCATACAGCAGCGGATGTTAAGCTTATTAACTTCCGATATTAACAGCATAACCAATTGGGGAACTATCAACAGAGTGGAATTTAATGCTTCCAAAACTCAATGCTGTTTGCTGTTATTAAAGCGAAATTTAGGTGCCCAGCCATTATCCATGAACGGCACTTACGTTGCCGAAATCGAAAAACATCTGGTCAGGTGCTTCTAAAACATCTCTGCACCTGCTAGATACAATTCAAAACCATGCGATAAAACCAATATCAATAATTCAATTGACATCCTTGAACTCCGACGTAATGTCTCCTGTCTCACTTTGTTTTATCGCTATTTCAACCATCTATGCTCCATTGAAATTGACTATTTAAACTTTAAACCCGTCTCACTATGAATGCTCAAGTGCACTTTTGGGCGTACTCTGAAATATCGTGATTCGTTCCTAAGCCGTTCAACTCGCTGAGTTCTTTATTTTCTAGCCAGTATAACTTGCAAACCTCTAAGAACAACGTACATCGATACCTCTCTTTTCTTCCTCCTTGTATTTCCTTCGACCGCGGTGTGTCCATTTTAAGGGTACACAAATCCCTTAAGCGCGCGCTAATTGTAACAAAAAAAAATAGAGCTCAGTCTGCTCTATTTTATTTCAAGGTCTTCAGTTTCAGATATTGTTTTTATTTCCGCTAGAACATTTTGAAGTGCTTATTTCGATTGCTCTTTTCTCAAAATCTGAAACAAGGAATTGTTTCGATGGCTTAGGCACTTTAAGTGTATTCCATACCCACTTGATTGTTAAGTGGGTAAAAAAAAAAAAAAAAAAAAAAAAAAAAAAAAGCTCCTGCCGTCTTTAGCGACACTAAGTTTATGCTTTTTTTTACCTCTGTATTTGAAATCAATCCGCACCTAACAAGAAATCTATCTTTATGCTCGTATTTTGCTTTTATAATATTTTATTTTATAATGCTTAATTTTCTTCTTGATGCGACCGATTTATTTGGCTTATTTCAGTGGCTTTAAATTTGTTGACAGCCCTTTGTGCTCAAAGATGAAATCTATTGGTTGGCAATTAAGTTTATGCCGATTTCACACATAGATGTCTTTGGCCATATCTTTTAATGGCTTCTGTCATTGACATTTGTTAGCTGTCATTCTTACTTATCTTTAGAAGCTAGTTGCGCGTATTTTTGTTAAAAAATATTAGTTTGGCATCAGTTTTAAAATGCAGTGCAAAAACGAGCATTTTCGTCATATTTTGCATTTTTATTTCCGTAAGAGGGTGTCATTTTTCACCAGGACAACGCTAGGCCGCATAGGCCACTTTTGGTCACTCGCCAAAAATTATTGGGAATTAATGTTACATCCTCCATATAGCCCTGACCTTGCTCCATCACATTACCATTTATTTCAATCTTTGCAAAACTCTTTGAATGGTAAAACTTTCAATGATGATGCCGCTATGAAATCGCACTTGGTTCAGTTTTTTGCCGACAAAGATCAGAAGTTCTACAAACGTGAAATTATAAAGTTGCCAGCAAAAGGTCATCGAAAAAAAAGGAAAATATATCATTGATTAAAGTGATTGTGGCTTATTTATATGAAAAAATCGGTAATTATTTAGTTGTCAGCCTGTGTAAATAATTCCATTGAGCTTTGTGGAGAAAACCTGCCATGTGAATTATCAATTTAAAAACGACATGGTTCCAAGGTATCGCGCAAATGATGATTACCTTGAAAGTTATAATACGTGATGAGAAGGTAGATGTTTCAAACTGACTTGTTAGCTGAGAAAAATTCCTGCAGAATGTTGATTCTATGGTGAACTATGTCAGAAAACCAAAAAAGTTCTAGGTAGGTCGGTTGAGATCTTCACAGATCGAAGCAATATGAATATAAGAAACGAATTCGTATTTCAAATAACGTCTCCTTTATGTACTTTTGCTTAAAGATTCTAATGGTCTGAAAACACTCAGAAAAACCAATACTGAACCAAAAGCTGAGACTCTCGGTATCCTAATCAGAATAATCAACTCTTATCGCTGAACCTCCAAGTAATATGCGTAGCATATCTACAGTAGCTGGAATCTGTAATCGATATTCGATATTCGATGGTCATCGAAAACGTTGTTTCGCTCTTATGGCCGCAGGTTGCTCCAGCCCAGCTGCTGGAGCTCTGAAGTCATTTTCACTGCTAAACTGGCACTGATGTATGTATATAACTTCTCTCTGGTGAACAGTAAGCGTAGCCATTATACTGAGAAGCAGAAAAGGAGATTTATTACTGGCCACGAGTTTCAGATCAATCTATCTGACTTCCTTCACATTGAAGAGCATGGAGAGTGTGGTTGAACTTTTTTGGCCCAAACCTGAATTGCAAATCAATCATATGTCCAAGGAACTACATATCTACCAATGTGGAAGATCCTGCTAGACTGCGCTTCAAAAACTGGTGGTCGGAAATGAACGGCGCTCGACAAGAAGCGTACATTGCTGGGCATTTTCAATGACAGCGCAACGAATCACTATATTTGTGGATTATAACAGGACTTGTTAAATAACAGAACGCCTACTGCGATGGCTGTTAGTTTCCGCCGGGTAACGTCCTATCCTCACTGCCATGATGCATGATGATCGATTCACTGATCAACGCTCCCAATGATTCCAATAGCTACGCTCAGTCATTTGGTAAAATGCGGTGCTCTATCGTGTGAATTTGTCAACATCGTTCTTGAAATAATTGTGCGAAACCCAGGAGCCAACTCCAGAAGTACAATTTTTCCAAAATCTGTTCAATCAATCACTCCTACTAATTGCTACTTCGTTGAGCTTCGAAAGCAAGTGAGCCCTATCTCGAGCAAGAAACAAGACATACAAGACACTGATCATTGTGGTACTGCTTTACGGCGCCTAGGCTGGTAAACACTAAGCTAGCTAGAAAGTCATGTTAGCTGAGATATATTATATTCAGATCATTGTTTTGGAAAACAAAATTCGAAGCAAAAGGTGTAAACGAATTTAGGGTATTTACGTTTAATTAAAGAAATCCTCAATTACAGACCTTCCAACACTAAAATGGTTCTTATCTAGAGTGTTTGGTAAACAAGCAAACAAACCCTAAAAAACACCAAAGCATTCGCCAGAACAGTTTTTACGCTGATACCGAATCTACCCAGAAAGTGGTAAGAGAGACAAAATATTGCTTAAGTGGAAAGAGCTACAAAGCTACAACGTTATAGATGATTCCAGTACCTGACTTAGACAATTAAGCATACATTTATATGTTAGCATGACTTTAATGCATCTACAGATTTATTCTCTCAGAAGATATGCAGACACTTCATTACATAGCAATGTCGAGCTATTACCCGAGAACTCAGGGAAGCATTTGCGGGTCTGGAATTATATTTCATATACTTTGTGTAGGTACGACAACTTTATTGCCTGGATTTTGTGAATGATTGAGTTACAATTTCCACAAATTGCACGTTCGGGCGGAAAATAAATACAACTTCAAGAAACGGAGTACTTTTCGACACGAATTCAATGGGCGGGAATTTATAATGGATTACAAGCTAATCGGAGCACAATAGTTAATTCGGTTCTTTGTCTAGAGTTACCTGATCTGCTAGATGATAACCCAAGCAACCGAGGAGAGCTTTTGAGTACTAACAGGATAGCGTCCCCAATACGATAGTCATGCAGTTAGAAAGTGGTTAAATCCCGAATGTGAAAGTTATTAGATAGGGCGAATTGGATCCATTCTCAGGTACTGCAAACTTAATACCAATGGGGTGGATGAAGGACATCGTTTACTCATCAGAAATAACAACATTACATGTTTTCAACAACATTATTAAAGAGGCGGGAATTGAGAGAAACTATAAAAAATAAATGTTGTTAGAACCTTTTAAAGACAAGCTCTGGTGTGCATTCAAAGCAATGGTTTGCACTTTTTTGTTCGTTAAAAGAACTTGTCATTGATATAGCATACTAAAAGTGCGATCAGACGGTCATCCAAACTTGTCATCCGGATGACAGCCTGACGTCACTATGACGTAGAATTTGTTCCAAAGTGGTCATCCCGTGTAATCGCCTATCATCCGGCATGTCATTGAACGTGTCAACCGGATGACATACCAGATGACACGATTTCTATGTCATCCAGATGAATGATTTGAATGACCGTGTAATCGCTTGTCATCGCTATTGGGACTGGATGACCAAATTTTTTTGAAAGCGTGTCATCCGGATGACAAGGTCCCATTTTTCACATTGTCATCTAACAACGGGAGATACGTTTGAATCGTTTAAATAGTTAAAAGTTAATTTTCGTTTTGTTTCTGTGATATAAAATGACTGAGAATGACGGTGAAGCCGATATTGACGCAAAAATAAAACATCCACGGTTTCAGGAAAAAAAGGAGCAGAAAAATATTATTTTCCTGGGACCGTCAAACAGAGTCTGCTTTAATTGCAGCTGTTCGGGTAAATCCTGTCCTTTGGGATAGTAGGCGGAAGTATTGCAAAACTCCGAACTCCAAAATTGATTCCTTGAAACAGGTGACGGTCAATTTAAATATTGAGGGTGTTGACAATGTCGAGGGGCGTTTTAAATAGCAATCACTTCGTAGCCATTTTAAAGCCCATTTGGGCAAATTTCTAGGCAGGAAATCCAACCAAGGGACAGGCGAAATTGCGAAAGCAGCATGACCTCATCTAAGTGAAGTGACGTTTTTGGAGTCTTCCGAAGTGACACAATCGTGTCCATCGACGTCCACATTAAAATTGGTAGGTACTCATACTTTAATTGATCTGCTCTCATGTACCATATGTATAAGGATGCGTACGATGATTACTCAATTTTAAATGAATTGACGCGTTTGTCAAACGCTGAACCGTCCCTTTAAGCTGCCCAAATAACACCAGTGCCGAAAAAAGGCAAAAAAGAAGAAACAGCGTCAGCAGCAACGCAATCACCATCGTTGTTCTTGAATTCCAATTCTTGTAGCTTTCGGAATTTGGCGGCTGAACTGTTGGGAAATATAGCACGTGGGCAAGATGATCGGCATTGTATGTTCGGTGAACTGGTCGCATCACATTTGCGAAGACTTCCAGAAGACGTCGCCTTAATTGATTGATTTACGAATGTAATTGATTTACTCTCAGTCGGCGCCTTCACACACAAATGTCACCAACCCGAACACCATGCCGACTACTATTTCGCCACCGCAGATTGACTCCATATCGAATCAGTAGCGTTTTTCTCGGGCACTTCTTCTGTTGTTTTATTTTTATGTTACTGACAAATTTTCATCAGTGTCATTAGTGTCATTCGTGCCATTAGTGTCATCTCGTGTGATCGCCTGCCATCCGGCTATGTCATCCAGGCATGTCAACCGGATGACAAAGCAAGCGTGTCATCCATTTTGGGACAAAATAAGACTCGGATGACCAAACGGATGACACTGTGTGATCGGGTGTCATCTAGCGGATGACACGCTCGCAGATGACAACCGAATTACAAAAGTTCTCTGACGTCAGCATGTCATCCGGATGACAAGTTTGGATGACCGTCTGATCGTACCTTAAGCAAAAATTCTTCGGGAATTACAGTGATACGAGGGGCGTTCAACATATTCTCGGTATCGGGATGAAGCTGTGATTGTATATATAAATTGACTTATTTATCAAGTAATACTATTATTTTAGTGCATTCATGTAAAATTTCATATAAATGTGATTATCAATTCGCGTTTTATCTCTAGTTAAACAGAATCATAATGGCAACTAAGACGATGATGGTGAAAATTAAGCATCGCGCTGTAATTAAATTTCTCACTAAGCAAGGAAAAAGTCAAAAAACTATTCATGAAGAGATGGCGGCTGTTTACCAGGGTTCCGCACCTTCATTATCAACTGTGCAAAAGTGGTCAAGTGAGTTCAAGAGAGGCAGAGAAAGCATTGAAGACGACCCCCGCTCCGGCGCCCCGGCTACTGCTTGTACGGGAGAAAGCATCAAAGAAGTCGAAAAACTTGGTCTTGAGGATGCCCAAATAAAGGTGAAAATGATGGCAGAGATCACCAAGCTTTCAATTGGTACCATTCACACCATTCTTCATGACCATCTTAACCTTTCAAAGGTCAGTGCAAGGTGGGTGCCACGAATGCTCACAGCGCCTCAGAAAAAAGTGAGAATCACATGCTGTAGAGAGCTTTTGGAGATGTGTAGTGAGAACGCGGACGGTGTTATGGATCGAATTGTTACTGGGGACGAAAAATTGGGTCCACCACTATGACCCAGAAAGCAAACAAGAGTCCATGCAGTGGCATAAAAAAGGAACAGACCCCCCGAAGAAGTTCAAAGTCACTCCGTCTGCCGGGAAGCTCATGGCCACAGTTTTTTGGGACTCAAAAGAAATCTTGCTCATTGAGTACAAAAAAAAAGGTGAAACCATCAACGCCACATCCTACGCTTTCCATCCTACTTTGCATAATTTGCGGGAGGAAATTAAAAAGAAAAGACGGGGTAAACTCGCAGCGGGTGTGTTGCTTCTTCATGACAACGCTCCTGTTCACACGGCGCGAGTTTCCAAGGCTGCTGCGCGAGATTGTGGTTTCGAAGAAATCCAGCACCCACCCTATAGTCCAGACCTTGCCCCTAGTGATTATTTCCTGTTTCCGGATTTGAAAAAATGTCTTCGTGGAAAAAGATTTTCGGATGATGAAGAACTCAAGTCGGCAATAAATGGGAATTTTACAGAGAAAGAGGAAATTTATTTTTTTGAGGGTTTAAAAAAGCTTATCTCAAGATGTAACAAATGCATTGATGTTAGGGGAGATTATATTGAAAAATAAAAACAATTTAAATTGAATTCGCATTTTCCTTCATATCGATACCGAGAATATATTGAACGCCCCTCGTAGATGCCTTGGAAAAACCGGATTTAGGAGTATTGCGAAGGATATAATTAAAGGTTTCTTAATTTAAGTAATTCTAAATTAATACACATTTGAAGCCAATTGCTATTTGAATTCAAAAACGACTTAAACAAGACACACATATGTATTAAAACATAATTTACTAAAGCGGGTAACATAAAAAAAAACACAACAATTCTCGAATGAGAATATCTGTTGGAGACAGACATTTCGAAAATACAAGACAACTTATAAAATGAGTAGCACAACAACATGAGTCAAACTTGGTAATTGGATTTTGTGCAACGTGGTGAATTCCTCATCTGCATATTCACCCTTAATCAAAGCGAATGCAGACTTAGGTACATATGCATATGGTTTTGAGATTTTACTAACCTCGTTCACATTATTTAAGTATGTTGTTCACACCTCCTTCGTCGTCTTTGCCAACAGTATTTAATGAAAATGGATTCTGAGGTTTATTTTTTTTGCCTTTGTAGTGGCTCTGTGTGATGACAGGATACCAAAACGATGAGAAACACAGAAATTCTACCACCGAATGACTCTTCTTGCAATGCATGGAGTGACTTTCATCATGGTACGAAGTTTAATTACTGCTTACATATCTTTGAGGATTGAATGATACAGTGTAATTTGATGCAAGAAACAGACGGTAGTAATGTTCTTCGCAAATTCTACATTGACATGCGGTATCGCATACTTAAGTACATATGTGATGTTGTGAGGGAACTATGTAAATAAAATCACTTGCAAATACTTTCGTCGAATATATGTATGAGTACATAAACTCATACGTTTATACACGTATGTATATATTATGATAAATTTAATTCAAGACGAGGATGCTGATCTTTTAAGTTATATTTATATTATATTTATATTTTTATACCACTTTATGACCAAAAAACTTTATAACATTTAAAACCCATTACTCTGGTAATATCTTAATTTATATTAACTTTTCTCATTTAATTGGTTCTGTTTCACTTAAAAAGCTATTGGTAGTTGCTGGAGAACACATGATGTTAATGGACGCTTCTAAAAAATCTGACTCAGCGTTTAGAATTTACTCTCACTTATTTTTTTTATTGGTGATCACTTCACTTCAACAGTTAGAGCATATTATATTTTAATATCTCCGCCCTTGTCTTGATGTGGTTTTGGCTGTCAATTAGCAGGTTACGCTTCAAGTCGATCAAAGTTTCGTATATTTTTATAAAATCCACACCAATAATAGAACTTTTCACACCGACTACAATAAAAGACCAGGAAAAGCCTATCGTCTCGTGCCAAGAATTTGAATTTCACTGTCGTTAGTAGTAAACAGTGACGCAGAATCGGTTTAAGTATAACTTATTGTAACTTATATAGTGTAACCTACACTTGACTATCTAGTTTATTGACTCCGTATAAGAGCCGGACTTATGAGAATTTTTTTGGCTTGCACTATAACGCTTGTGGTGGCAGCACTCTAAATCCTTCTCCTGCGATTGACCACGATTAGAACTTGGAAAAGGGCTGCGACTGTTTCTTCGACGACGATTTTGTTAACATTTCTCAACGTCAATGATATTGGATCATGTTCTGGCTGTGATGAGTTTGATGGCATGATATTCCTGAAGCCACTCATTTCCTTTGGCTTATCAGCCAGTCTTGAAACGCCTGGCAGCTCTTTGTTGACCACTTGGAGAATTGCGGGCTGGAAGTCTTTGTAAACATAATGTTCAGTGAAATTGGTTGATTGATTTTTGCGCCTCCTATACTACTGAGCAGCTAAAATGGCCATTTGTCCCGTAGGTAGTCTTTTGAGAGGAAAGTTCAATATAAACACTTAATTGTAGCTCATTTGAATTCCATTTATGCTAATATACAAAATATTATTGGAAACCTATGTGATATGCACTAAGTCGCCGTCTTTTAATCTGGAGTCAGATCTTCTTTGCAATAACCCTATGATGAATCCTTAGAGATTCTGGAGACAGGGACAAATATTTCCACGTGAAACTATGTAATCGGACATCGAACATCTAAGTACATCGCCCAACAGATTTCTACAGCAGTTGTTCATACCTTCTTCTCAATTCTGTCTTATTATGTAGATAAATATGTTAAGAAGTATCTACCAGGATAGATATAGTAGAAGAAGAAGATAAATGCAGAGGAAGTAGAAGTAGAAGTTTGGCATCCATCGTCACTTTGTCGAACAGCAGCAGGGAATCTCGAAATTACCCGAATTAACGGAAGTCAAATCCCAGTGCCTTAAGCAACGGAAGCCACATCTGATATGCTATCTGTTGATGGATCAGCTAATGTACAATGTCAGATACCAGAATTGGCTACGCACGAAGACCAAATCTACGCACTTCAGTCGTATATGGCGGAGGAGTCAACACTATAAATTCTTGTTCATGATTAAATTACTTACAGCCCAAGTCCTCAAAGTGACTTTGGTTAGTGAAACTAAGTTTACCAAAAAAAGACAAAAATGACGTAAGATCTATTATGGCAAGAAGAAACCGACCCAATTCCCTACAAGAAGGCGTTAGACTAATCTTCATCAGAAAATGTTTACTATTCAAAAAAGTGCATAGACGTGTGTACATACTGCTTAGGTTCCAGGAGCTTGAAGCAATCATCGTGTACATTCTTGTGATTGTACATGCCTTTTGTATATGCATCTAAAGTAATTCAAACCAACTTATTTTTATTAGGTCTCGAGGCAGTTTTTCGATTCCTAAGGCTGAAATCAGGACTTTACTATAATCAACGAAGATTTTAACGGCAAACACAGAGATTATGAAATTAATCCACCGAACACCAGAGGAAACCAACTACTCAATTGGTGGGGTCACCACAGTGTTTGTGCACATTCTTGGTCTTAGTGCAGTCCGTTGTTTCTCAGATACAACCCCTATCTACATGGACCTCCACCTATATTGAGAAAAACGTTGCCAGCGGAATTGTGGAATTGGACTAGCGCATACAAAGGTATTATTACAATAGTAATTAGGTAGGTTCGACATATTTCTGCAGAATATGGACGAGATCACTCACTTCGAACTGACTCTGCCCATCATCCAACAGGAGTCTGTCAAACAAGGAGACTAGCAGGCACCCTATACGAATGGCGAGAGAATTAAACACATTTTCATTGCCGGGGTTTTGTCATTTGACTGTCAAAAGGGTTACATCCATGTGTTTTACTCTTTTCTGTGTATTGCCTGTAAACTTAACCCATACCTGCAAGGAAACTTAACCACTTCGCCCCTGTCATCTGCTTGTTTTTCGATAAGAAAAAGTTCTTACTCGTAGAAATGAATACCTAGAGTATGTCAGTGCAGCCGAAATTCTCGTAGATGAATTCCCTTTTTACTTAAGTTCTATCCGAGTCATTTAGACTAATTTATCGATGTTTTTGTTTAAACTTCATTCATTGCTTTGATATTCTAATCGTTCTGGAAACGGCCTGTGTTGGACTTTTTTTTGTAAAAATCTTGTTTAACTTCCCGCCTTAGAAATAGATTCAAACGGATCGATATGGTTGAACTCGATGAAATATATATATAATATATCGGGTTAAGAGCTTCTTTCGTCTTCTTAAAAGATGCTGTGATTCCGTTAATAAATTTATTGGAGTGAATAGTTGCAATAAGGTTTTCGTTATAATAGAAATTTTCAAATTTATCTATTGGGAATAATATTTTCAATTATTATTTTATTTTTCTTCTAAACTTCTGCATATTTCTTGTCGTTTTCCATATATCTAAAAAGCAGTATTCATCAAAATATACACATCTACTGAATATCATCATTCTTCTTCAAATCTACTTTACTTTTTTTCCAAGTACTTCTGAGTATAAGATAAACACCTAGAAGAAGACAAATTTACCGGACCAAGAACAGTAAATATTTTTTTCCGAAAATGTAGACAACATTGATCCGGACGATATGTGGAAGCTACGCGAAGGGTTACTTAGAAATGGAAGCTAATATCGTGGGTAGTCTTTGGTGCTTTAATAAGTAGCAAATTTTTCAGGCATTGGTGATAGAAAAAATTGGACTGACTGGTGCACTTTTTCAAAAACAGACGAGGGAGTTACAAGCCTGAAGCCGTGCTCAATAAATAATGTCGTGAACAATTCTTCATAACGAATAAAAAATTTTGATTTAAATTCATTTCCATTAGGTATGTGTTAAAAATAATTTCTATGATCCTTAAAGAAATGGTCGTTATCACAAAATCATTACTCCTTGTATGGTCGCCAACATCGAATCGATAATATTTTGATGGTACCCTGTTGGATTAACTGCCGGTTACAAGTTCTCTTCGCGGGAATTTTCTTTGTTCAGGACTTTTTTTACGCGCTCCTAAGGGGTTAGATACTCTTTTACTGTTGCCTGGGCGCGGGCGAAAAGGTAGAAGGAAGAGAAAGGAAAATTGTTTTGTAGTGGTTTGAAACTCAGGTGTGTTTGGTTTCGATATTCGCTCTCCAGGGGGTGGGAGTCCGAATATGACGGAGAGTTTTTTCTACACTCAGAGTGATTCGAGGTATATTTCACAGTATTTTTTTCTGTGTCTGAAAACTATACAACAGCCAATTCAAGGTGTCAGTGTTATGCCTTCACACGCAGAATTTTTCTGTCTGAGTTCCAATTACACAAATGAAAAACTGACTTGCCATGGGCAGGATTCGAACCAGGGTCCGAGTGAGAAGCGATTGCTAGTACCACTACACCAAGGCCACCCCCCTGACTTTCGTTCGACTGGGTGACTATGGAAATTCTTACAACATAATCGAGTTCTTTCATCCCATGGCTCTTGCTTTTATTCTGAATGTCACCTTAATCACATCCACAACTAGATTTGCTCCGTGATAGAAATTTGAAACTTTAAGGACCCTTCATCTAAGGTGAAATCATTTAGATATAATTAAAAACACTATTTTCTGTCACTCAGAGAAAGAATTAGTACATTGTTACCTTTGTGTTTTTTTTTTCACGTGAATTTCTCAGTCTTTCGTTGAAAGTTGAGCAAAGGCTTAATTGAAATATCACCCACGGTATCAGTACCCATCATTTCTGAGGCTGATGCGACACAAGTTCAGACACTCACAGAGATAGTTTTCCGTGGTGTTATCATTCTTACAGCAAGCGGAGTAGGATGTTGTGTGGCTAATACCTGGCACATTTATGTAGGTGATTAGCGTAAGCGAATGCTCCGTTATGACTTTTTCAAGCAGTCTACATTGTTTACTGCTGACGAAGAGTAGAAAAGTTTTTGGCCCCTTAGAGACGTAATTTGGCTTGTCGCCATCCTGTACAGCCATGTCGTCTGCAGTTATACTCACATAAACCTCAGTCCAAATGCAGTTTCGGGTCCTAATAAATTCTTCTTCGAGCCTTGCCCAGCAAGTTCATCTGCGACCTCATTTTCTTGGAAGTAGTGGCAGGGTTCAGTAAGGTTTTAAGCGCAATTTGTCTGGCGGCGCTGATGCTCGTAGGGGAGCGCGGGGCTGAAAGTATCGATTTTGGAAAATTGCTTGAATTACCTATTAAAATAAAACGTAGTGTGCGCGACACAAAGGCACTTCTAGCCCCTTTATTGAATTGAATTGAAATTTCAATACGAAAAGAGACCAATTACTGGAAAAGAGACCAGTAATTAATCTCCCAGGATTTCAGTGAAATACTTACATTAATAGCTTAAAAAGCGAAGATTCTTGACCAAAAAGTTGAAATGCAAAAATATTTACTAACGTATCGATAGAGCGACCAACTACACACAGCCGCCTACTTAGTTTCTCAGCTGTATCTGAAATGGCTGTTACCTATGCGCTTATGTTAGGCTTTCTGCGACATAGTATGGAGGTACCGCTATCTCTTTTCATTTTTAAGATATTCCCATAGGCACTACTTAACTCCGGCACTCTCAACACCATTCCTGGGAACAGGAACTTTCGTAGAAACACAAGTTCTGATGTCATTGGATCAGACGGCATGTCTATAAGGCCAGGGTCAAAAGAAAAACGGCGCTAGAAGTCATCAAAATTCCACTGCGTATTGCACTAAAAAACACTGTTTTTTCTATCTGAATATGGATTTGAGAGTACATACCATGAGATTCATAAGAGCGCTTAGATCAGATCCAGGAGTGCTAGGGAAGCACGCCATACAGTCTAAACATACCCCTCTTTGGAGATTGGTAAAAGGAGAAGTAGCGTATTTTGGAGAAAGCTAGTTCGATCAGACAACCGACGCATAAGAACTCGAATGTGATACTTAAGTAATTGGTATCTGATTGCAGACACAAGTCACATCCACTTCCTAGTTTAAATTCACAAACGCGAATATAGGTCTGCGTTTACACAGAAGTTGATACTACAGTCAGAACTACAATAATAAATAAGAATTTTATTGCTAACAAGCAAATAAAAGTGAGTACACTTTACTGAGGGGTCACATATAACTGATAGCAGCAGCAATAACCTAGTTAACAACTTTATACTTCAAATAATTGGAAAAACTCTGCTTAGTACGAGAAAATCAAATTTCATTACTATTTACTTCAGTTCATTATAAAGTTTTTGCCTAACTATAGCACCCCTCAAGCCAATTAACACAATATTCCTCTGTTTCTGAAAGTTTCATTGTTGGTTTACTTTGTCAGACAGACCAATTCTTTTACAAGAAGACTGTTTTCATTGTCTTAGGAAACAGCGATCTCTGTGCGATTTCGCTTAGATACTTTAACCACAACAGATAGACTGGGTGTAATGAAAACGACGATATTCGTTGTTTGGTTTTGGGGCCATTAATGCAATTAGAAAAAGTTAGGCATTGAGGTAATGAAGGGTAAACGAATAAAATTTGTTGACACGCCTTATTGTTGGTAAGCTTTTGTATACCCATACTATAAAGGATAATGATTAGTTTATGTGTTTGATGGTAAGAGATAGAGGTAAAGTACAAATGGAATTAACAAAATCTGAAGTACAAGTGTAGTTTGATGGATTTATGACTTTTCCGGGTTAGCGTTTCTATTCAGACATCGAGCTATCGACTTTTTAAAGGAAAAATTTTAATTTTTCTTCAAAAGGTAGCAGTAAAATATTTTTTATTCAGGACACTCCATGAAGGAGTAAACTAAATAAATGATTAGGGATATAACTTTGATGGAGACTTAAACCCTTGTGCTAATAACTGGAATTTTAAAAGTCATTCAGTATCTCGGGTCAAGAAAGATTAATATGAAGGAAGGTATTGACAAAATGGTTTAAATAATCAAAAAAATATCAAAATATTACTTCTGTTGCTTTTAAACTCTTCATTTTGGTGGATTTAGTTAAATTATAAAATCAAGTCCAGCCAGACTCAACACAACAGCTACCAGCAAAAGTAAAACTAGTGCCATCAACTAAGCAAATGTTTTTGAAGGCACCATGTACTACAGCGACTTCACCGAATGCAACTGCGTTCTCAGGTTTTGGTACTCCTCCAATTATGGATGCTGCGTTCTTACGCTTCTCGATTAGACCTTCTACAATAATTCACCGTTTGCATATTGTGCTGATAACCCAATAATTTCTCTAAAAGCCTCCACTCATGTTGTCAAAACCGATTATACTCGATGATAACAATAGTCTTCTAGTACTCATTCACTGTCGTTGCAACACAACAACTACGACTTCAAATCCCCTGCGCCAAAGTTGCCAAACCGACAACAACACCAGCAACATATAAAAAAGGTGGCATCTACAACACCCGTATTGTAGTCGGTACTGGTACCATAACCAATCAAATCTTTGCGAGTGGTTACGATTTGAAAATCGAAACCAAATAGCCCAGAGGCCAGCAGTGATTCAACTGGATTTACTTTCAGGTCCTTAATATTAGTTCTTTATGCTTGTTGACTATATCTTCGAGCAGGACCATTTGTCAGTATTGCAGGACAATCAAGCAAATGAGGTAATAGGTACATGTAGTATTCCAGATAAAGGCTCAGTGATAAGTTGCTCGAAGAAGTGAGACTAATTGGTGGGAAGATTTTCGCATTAATATTGAGAAAATGAGGTGGTTCCAAGATTCGGATTAAAGTATCGCACCCATCTTGATAATATGAACATGTATTATTCCATTGCAAATGACTTCATTCGCATTAAATACGTAGCTGCTAATAGAGAGCGGAGGCTTATCTTGGCAATAATGTCTTAAATATTATATGATATAATTTTTTTTACAAATAATTTATGTAAAGTACATTTGCACCTTTGCTTTATACCTCAAATAAATTTCCATCAGCTATGAGCAATTCCCATTTGTAATTATGAAAATGTCAAGATTATTTATTATTAAAAAAAGAAAACTCATAAGTAAAGTTTTAAGAGCATAGCTTTGTCATTGGTGACTTCAGCTATAACTTTAAATTCTTTTCGTATGGATCGCCTGCATACAGGCCATCTAATTCTAATAAAATTCCAAAGCAAATGGTATTGGACAAAATCATGTAAGTGACGAAAGTTATTATGACTTGTCACTTAATGAAGTAGGATTCTAGGAAAAATACTATCCTAAGCTTATGAACGAAAGAACGGAGAGGATTGAGTTCAGAGAAAAGCTAGGAAATTTTATAATACAAAGAGCTTCAGTGGAAACAACTGAGAAATTTCACATTGAAGTAGAACAGTTAAATGTTGTCTTTAACAGGCGTAAGAGGCAAGCACACCAATTTATTTTAATATGAGACAACCTAAAAAATAAAGCCGATCATATTAGGAAAAACAAAAACTGTTACCTAAAAACCACGGTTTGCTGTGGCAAACCACGAAGTTCCCAGAGAATCAGACAGTGTTCAACAGCGTCAATATCGAACTAAAAAAACGAATCTGTGAATTCAAAAATGAGTCACTTAGTAGATTTCTACGAGGTTTCGATCGATGCGTCTACCGAATACTCATCGGGAACTCGAATCAAAAGGCTGACCTGCTCATAGAATACCTGTCGAATGCTGACAGCAGCTACTGAAAACCATGATTTTGTAGTTAGAAGTGAAGAACATGAAATGCTTCTCGTCACACAGATAAGTAAGTAAAAAGCATGTGTAAACAAAAGTTATCAAATTAAAAGAAACACCAAGATACTATCTTATAATTGCATAGGTTTCGAAAGAAATTTTATTAAAGGAATTACAATTTACTATAAACGCATGAGTGAAGCTCCAATAAGTCCCACATTATTGGAAAATTGCTAAAGTGATTAAAATATCCAAGTATGGCAAGTGTAAGATGTACGAAAAATATAAGGATAACCATAAGGATAAAATGATAGAAAAATAAAAGATTTCGTCATTTGTTTCATTTTTTTTATTTATTAAGTCCAATGTAGGTAGGTATACTTTTACACAATCAGTTCTTTTATTTTTAACTGGTTCTGCAAAGGAATAAAAAAAAACCTTTGAGTTGGATAACAAATAAAAGGAAAATAAGTGCACTATCATGTTTAGATACGAGATGAAAATTAAATAAAGAATAAGATGAATAAGAAAATTAAATAAGGATGAGTACGACAATGGAACCGCGTCATCTCGCCACTCACGCCTATACCTTCTCGGTTAAGGGGAACCGGCAATGCAACGCACACATGAAAGTGTACTCAATCTATCTCAAACTATAGACCTTAAGCGAACGAGTGGAACCGACGGCTATACTTATCTCTCACACACAACATTGAGCGGAGCGGACACACACGACATCACTCAAGCGGGACCCGAGAATAAGCAACCGCCACTCACGACCCGTTATCTTGCTTTATAGCCCGATTTCAGGATATAGTCAGGATAAAGAATCAAAACTACTACTACTACAATAAAGAGGAAACGTAAGAGATTAGATGTGCAATGAGTACGACAATGGAACCGCGTCAGCTCACCACACACTTCTATACCTTCTCGGTTAAGGGGAACCGGCAATGCGAAGCACACACGAAAGCATACTCAATCTATCTCCATTACTACGGACCATAAGCGAACGAGTGGAACCGACGGCTATACCTATCTCTCACACACAACATTGAGCGGAGCGGACACACACGACAACACTCAAGCGGGACCCGAGAATAAGAAACCGCCACACACGACTCGTTATCTTGCTTTATAGACCGATTTCAGGATATAGTCAGGATAAAGAGTCAAAACTACTACACTACTACTATATATAGAAAAACAACTCAGTGAATAAACTCACCGTTCCAGATAAGTCTATTTATCTTTTTATTTTCTAGATATCCTTAGTTTTTCTACTGACACTCTTTTTCCTTTATGCACTGTCGGTGAGATTCGCGCATCAACTAAACCCTTCAGGCATAATACGAGTGCAACATGCAATAAAAGCGTTTTCTCTTACACAAGCAACCAACAGAAATAATGAGGACCTATATCGGTTATACGAGTACTAAAGTTTTCGAAAAATCGCTACAGAAAATGCTGTGCATAATCACATAAAAACGCTAACTAATCTCGAACCATCAGTTTGGATTTAAGGACAAACATTAGACCAATTGCATCGAATTACGTATGTAGCGGAAAAAGCAGTGCAGGAAACACAAGTCCTTTCGGATTTATTTATAGATGTTGCTCAGACCTTTGATAAGGTTTGGCATAAAGGACTTGATTATGTGCTGCATAGGAATTTACATAGACAATGTTACGAAATATTGAAATCCTATATTTCAAAATCCAAGCAGGTGTTCCGCAAGGAAGTATCTTAGGACCATCCCTCTATCTGGTTTTTACCGCGGATATATCGGTGGACAATATTGCAATGATAGCTTCTTTTGCAGATGACACTGCAATATTAGAACTTTATAAATGCACTGTGAAGGCAAGAGAGTAGGCTACGGTAATTTTTATCGACGACAAAATCAGCGCCTATTTGGATGCGGATTTATCCTTAGCGGCAAACTTAGGCAAGAAGTCTTGAGCCTCCCGCATGATAACGAGCCCCTCGTATCAATCTGTATTAAGGAAAAATTTTCCAACATTAGCCTTATATACGCGCACGCCCCGCAGCGGACAAAGATGATGACACCAAAGATAACTCTACGAGCTTTTGGACAGGAGTTACCAGCAGTGCCCTAGCTATGACATTGAAATTGTCCTAATTTTAGTGCAAAGCTAGGAAGAAGGCATCTTTATTAGTACTGTTGAAAAATATATTCTGCACGACATCATCTTCGCAAACAGATTCAGGCTAAATTTGTCGGGGGCGAAATATTGAATATTGTCGCAGCTAGCACATACAGACGGGGACATGGAGAACTCCTGACCAATCAACTTCCTCCTGCACTCCTGCAGTATTATTGGGCTCCGAACGTTCCGTTCGACTCGTGCCATTACTTTGTTGTAGCCAAGGTAAGGGAGCGGATATTCCAAACATCGCAAAGGGAAGCTAGGTAATACTGTGAATACTACCATCGCAAGAGATCGCCAAATCCTTTTCCGATCGAGTATGCCTTAATCTCTTAAGAGATCCTTTCCCACCAGCATCAAGTATAGAAGATCAGTGGCGACGCTGACAAAAAGCCATCAGCGATGCCACTCCTGATGTGCTGGGTTTCACTCGAGCACCACAATAAAACCCCTGGTTTGACGGCGAGTGACGACAAGCACATGCAGCTACGCTGCTTACAAGTTCTACGATCAGAAGAGGAGAGACGAACACCGGCTTCTCAGGAGGAAAAAGAAGAAGCATGAGACGCGGCCGGTCTAGGAAATTGAAAGATGCTACTTCAGGAATGAGATTCGAAAGTTTCACCAAAAGGTAAAAGAAAACATGCACAAACACAAACCCGAACCGGAGTTTGTGGATACAAACAAAGGAACATCTTAGTACAGTCGCAGTCGATGCTGAGGATTTGGAAACAGCATTTCTGTAAACTATATAACGCCGATGGCGAACTAAATACCGTTGTCAGGCAGAATGAACCTTTTAACCTCAACGATGCAGACCAAAAATTCCAACCATTAAATTTATCCTACCTGGATGAAGTGATGATAGCCATACCTAAGCTTAAGTCCAAGAAAGGTGGAGTGGACGGCCTGATAGCCGAGCTCTTCATAACTGCAGGCCATGACTCGCGTATGACAGGACGCATCTATCTATCGTGACGTCACATGACATCTTCTCAATATAATACTCGTAAAGGTCTCAGATAATTCATTACCGACTTTAATGAAGTAGAGAGAAATCTTGTCTCTTTACACCCTGCCATACGCAGCTTTTAATGGGAGATATGCGTGTCGATCTGAAATTCTTCGATATTTTCCAAGTTATATGAATATTTAATCAATTTTGGATTAGTATCCTGAAATTCCACTGGCTTGGGCAAGTCAAATTTTTCTTGAATTGTTCATACGTGTACGGGTGAACGCATTTTATACATTAGACGATGGTTAGAAGACTTATTTCTCTATAATTGGAGAAAAATAACAAATGTGGACTAAATACAACAGAAATGGCAAACATGATTAATTGTGTCTTGAGTGGAGGAACTTCTCGAAACATTTGGAAAAATGTGATGCTTCGGTCGCGGTTGTTCTCTATCATACGACTCTTTAAATTTCATGACGGGGCAAACAGTCAATGCTGCAGACATCAACATCTCTGACACTATCTCCTTTAATATAATAGTTTTATATTGCTTCCTCATGCCAATGATAGTTGGGTTTTCAGCACAGCATTTCTCATACAAACATTTGTTTTATGACTTTGAAATGATACATACATCTTTTCTATAATTATGAAAAACAATAACTCAAAACAAGCAAAGTTATTTTATTGTGTTTAAATAATTAATAAATAAAGTTCCTGACGTCTTTTATATTCTTTCTCAAACTAATTTCGCCGTCACCTTGATGTATAGCACTTGATAATGTATGTACGTAGGCACCTAATGCCTTACATAATCTCCTTTATAATATTATAAGGAAATTACATTCCTTTCTACTGTCCTAACATTTGTTAAAAAAAAAACAGAAAATAAAGCGAAACGTGTTTTTCGCAGTACAAAGCAAGTTAAGTATCTTGATTATTATTTATCTACAGGTCTGGAGGAAATTTTATACGGATGGCGCTAAAAATGCCCATCGGGTAGGTCTTCCACAAAAATTCGTAGATGAAATTTATCTCACTTTTTTTTCTCTTTTTTTTTTGTAGAGCAACTTGTAAAAAATAATTTTGTGCAAGTGGTTTAGTTCAAAGTATTTTGCATTCCAATTAATGTCAAGAAATACAGAAATACATATTTTACTTTTTTATTTTGCAAATGGCCGTACAAAAATTTGGGTCAAGGAGTAAAATGCGGTGGCCTTACAGTAAATCTTTAGGAATTAGTTTTAATGATGTTACGGCAGCATAGTCGTTCTGCTAAAATGTAAAACAAAAATAAAGAAATAAGGTTAAATTATGAGCGATGATGCTTAATGATAAAAAATAATAACTTCAAGTTAAGGTCATTGCTAGCAAGAATATAACCGAAGAAGGCTGAACTGTTGTATGCAATGTACATGGAATTTTAAAGAAACGAACAATTTCATTTTTCTCTTTTTCCCACCGAAAGCAGACCGTGGTAAATTACTTAAAAGGATTCTACTATTTCTCTGGTATCTATGAATTTTTAAAATCAAACAAGTGGTTCCATTTTTCATTTAAAACCCAGGATAGCACAGGCAAGTAAAATACAGATATCTTTTCCCCGAAGTATCACAGTAATTCCAGGATACATCTCTAGAGATGTATAAAAATACCTTCCCTTGATTATGAATGATTGCTCTGGCCGGCTACTGCGAGCATCACAAATATTTGTTACTAACCTAATTTTTCGTGCTTTAATACCATTTACTTAATAGTAAGCCGTAGGAATATGAAAAGGTCTCAATTGAGTAGGTAACTTAAGAAATGCTACCATGAAAATAAGCCACGTAGGATGATGATTGTGTTGATTCTTTTACTTTTGGCAGAACCACAAAATCTCTAATTCATAACAAGTATTTGTCTGCCATACGAGTAGTGGTGGGCCTGTATTATTCAAGCAGAACTAATTCTACTGTATTTTGTTTGCACTTGTATTTTACTAATATAATTTCAGGGGCATTCAATTGAAATATTTTAATTAGAGGCTGGTTCTTACACCAATGCTAAGAATTGGCAAAGAGTTTCAGGTCAACTTAAGGCCATTTTTTCGAGTATTGGGGATAAAAACGCGATGAATATTGGCTGCCAAAATAAAATCGCTTACGGTTAATCAGTGTATATGAAGAACTTCATATAGCCCCACAAAAAGTAATTTGCGTAAAATCACTCGATATCGGATGCCAATTGGAAAGTTTGTGAAATGACCTTCTTGCAAAATTGTTCTATCAATAAATTTCTGGTTTGAGTTGCTGTATTCTATGTAGTGTATTTTGAAAGCAATTCTCTTAGGGCATGGTCCAAGAATGATCTCCATTGACTATAACGCAAGTATTGGCTTTACTTTCGAAAAAATAAGGATCAATGATTTAAGGAAAAAATTATTATGTGCAACGAAAAATTGACGAAGTGCTAAATACTTACGATATGCAAATGTTGTTGAGACATGACTCTTCACTTTCCTAAATTATCATGCCTAAGTCAAAACTAATAATATTACTGACATGTGATTTGAAGGATTCAAATCTAATGCAGGTATGTAGATTAGAAAGCCCCCTTTTCTAAATTGCCTAATGAATTTGTGTATGATTTTTCAAATCAATCCGCTTTGCGTAAGACCGGATCTAATGTTATTTTTACCGTTAGGCAGTATGAAAAACTCCTATTGCAGCTGGTGTTACTTATTTGTAGAGTCAGAAAATTTCTTTCATCTTTTGTTAAAATTATCAAAAACTATTCCTTCCTCTTTTTTCCCCGATCTAAGCTCATTATATCTTTGTTATTTTTAAGAAAACAATTTTATCTCGAAGAGAAAGTTTTGAAGTCTTGGTAATGAAGAATTCTATCAGCCTTTTGTGATATCCATCAAATATACTGTTTTCTGAAATATTGCTCATCGTGTCTTTGGTACCACTATTAGGAAGGTGTGAAGTCAGTATTGGTCCTTGGACATCCAAGATATTAGAGCTGTGCTTTGCGTCGTTTCCAATGCGATATATTTGGTTAATGTTTTTTTAATGTACCTGAAAGGTTGTTGAGTTGTTTTAAAATAAATTTTGGACAAACGCGGACACTGACTCAGTATTTGGCTACAGAGCTCATAAATGCAATCATCGGGAATTGCGTTTTGGACGAGATTTTTCAACGAGCTTCGTTGAAAATGGTAAAACCAGGTCTTTTGCTCACCATAAAATTTGTCCACTGCTTCTTCGTATGCAGACTTCCGCAAATGCGGAAACTACCTACACCCGCTGACATTCGTCTCATTTTCGTTTCAGTCGCTAAGTTTTCTTTAATATTTCGCACATTATCAAACACTATCCAAAGCCGGACGAATGACTGTATTATATCAACAACATTTTACGTTAAAGTCAGTAGTTTTCAGCTCAGCTTTCGCACTATTTAAGTCACCCCACATTGACTCTATGTACGACATCGTCTTCCTTGTTGGTTAACGCCAGAGGCTAAATATTTAAATTGTTCGTACTTCGGCACAAATTCTTCTTCTAAAAATAAAAAAAGAGTTGAGTTTTCGTGTTCATAAGAACGACAAAGTATACCACATACATATCAATATCAGTTTTAGAACGACTGATTCGTAACCCATTATTTATTTATTTGATTATCCCCTTATTCGATTAAAACGATCTGCCTAAGGGGCTGACACATCGTTGCGTGAGATAGTGTACTACTTAATTAGGAAATCTTGCACCATATTATAAAGTAATATTAGGAATACGAAGTACATTTCAAGTTGAGAACAATTATGGACCATTAAAATTGTCTACGTTATACTGACCACCAAAACACACATATAGTATCATACAGTACCTATTCAGACTACATCAAAAAAATAGGCCCACGCTTTATTGCAGGAGATGACTTCAACCCAAAAAATTGAAAAATTTTATGGGGGCTCTGACGAAAAGTAACTGCAAATTCGTAAAAGCTAAAGAGCCCTCCTATTGTCCTACTGACATTAAGAAAAAACCAGACCTAATAGACTTTTGCATCACTAAGGACATTAACAATAATCACTTAAGCATAAAATCTTACCTTGATCGTCTGACTAATCTAGTATTATATTTAGTTGAATACTCCTGTAATATTAAAATCGTATCTTGGAACTATGTATTTACTAATGCCTACGATGCTCAACAAATTCCTCTCCCAAATAACAACACTACAACGAATACAACAATAAAGGAAATTCTCACGAAAGAAATGAAATATTACATAGGAAAGCAAATTAAAGGGCAACAAATCCCCCGAATGTGATTTAATTTCAGAAATTAAAACAGTTACCAGAAATGTTTTTAATGCAATCCTAAGGCTAAACTATTACTCTTCAGTATGGGAACCTTCTAAGATAATTGCTATCCCGAAACCAGGAAAAGATGCTACAAAATCTTCATCATATAGACCAATTAGTCTCCTGTCGGAAATTGCTATCTGACCGTATCGACATACCACTGAACAAAAACACCTTATGCCGGACCATCAATTTGTTTTTCGAAAAAGCACTCCACTATTCAACAGGTACATCGAGTAACAAACAAAATCCTAAATGACTTGGACGAGCAAAAATTTTGTGTAGCAGTCTACCTGGGCATTGCAAAAGATTTCGACAGTGTATGGCATAAGGGACTTTTATTCAAACTCAGCACAAAGTTACCGGAAAATCACCAACTTATGGGCGATCGGCACTTCTATATGCAATACGATGATGAACTCTTGAACTTACAAGAAATCGACGTAGATATTCCCCAAGGGAGTGCGCTAGGACCTACACTTTACCTCATTTACAGAGCGGATATACCTACGCGAGTAATACATGACCCCATGCTAGCAACATTTCCAGGTGATACAGTTATTTTTTCCTTACACAGTTGCTTATAAGCTGCTACAAAACAACACCTAACCAAAACGATAAACTAGTTTGACAAATGGGGAATAAAAATTAACGATCAAAAAACTGTTCAAGTTATATACACCACAAAGACGAACTCCAACCCTCAAACTATCACCTTAAATAACATGAGTATTATTCCATCCAACTCACCGAGATATCTATGCATGACAATGGACAGTAAGCTAATATGGAAACTACACTTAACCCAAATTACTAAGGGTCCCAGCACAGATGTAAATATAAATTGTAAAAAATATATATATATATATATATATATTACAAAGCAACGAACGTATTCCGCTGGTTATTCTCGCTGGCGCTAGCAGATCTTGCGAAGCGTAGTGATGTTTCTCCCTCATTATCCGTAAACTGTGAGTCACATCATATGTCGATCTGCCTCTCATAAAATTGTTGCATTTTTTCGTGTCGCCTTGCCTTTATACCGTTGAACAAGAAAACTCAACCTCCACTTAATAGGCATCGCTTTATTGAGCAAAACTACGTGCCGTTAAAACCCAAGATATATGATTCTTACCCATACTTTGAAGGGTATATGTATGATCTGGTTCGACTGCTTAATTCTTAATTCTCCTTTACTGCTTTGCTAACATCGGTTTTTGTGAAGTTCGCTATTCCTTCTTCGTGTACGGAATTTCTTCGCTTATTAACGCACACCTATTCTATACAAATTTTGATATTTCCCATTAACTGTTATCTCTGTTCATCTTTAATATCTACTGAACCTACTACGAGTTTTTCCTTGTCGAGATATCGAAATATTTGCTCGATACCTTTTCTTCGTTGTAGCACTTCTACCTCGTACTTATACTGCTTAGTACCTTCTAATTGGTTGTAAATGACATCTTTTAAGTTCCAAGACTGTGTCCTGGCTTAGGCTTTTTTCGATTTTGTTTTCGCTATGTTCCAACCCTAACTGAAGATACATTCAATCGGTTTAGCGTCTTCCGCTAGGCACGCTTGAAAGCCTTGCATTTTGTTCCTTTCTATCCAGTTTTTGTCATCGTTCTACTTCAGGTTTTTTATTTATGTGGAACAGCCCTTTTGAAACATCGCATTTGGAGGTCTCTTGAATGTATATTATCTAGATTTTAGATGCCTTAATGCATTTTCTGGTTCGAATCTTTTGCCAGTCATTGTGCCGGCGTTCCAGTTTGATTATGATTTACGTTTAAAATATTCAAGCGGTTCGTTTGAAGCCAGAATTATAAGCTGATTAGTTAGATAAAAATAAACTTTATAAATTTATTCACATCTAATTTTTGCAGTAGAGACAATTCCGTCGTGATTGGTTGAGGAAAAAAGAACTGAGAAGGCGATAAGACGTTCTGCAAATACTCTTTCTTGTTTTCTTTCCACTACTTTATTTTATTATTTTTTTCTTTTGTTTTGTATACTAGTGTCAATATCATATTATTATTTTGATGTCATAGATTTTGACTCCATTTGCATCCAATTTTTAATACTTTCCATAAGCTCAAGTTAAGCTTTGTTCCCATTTAAACACTCAAAGTCTGTAGCGTCAGCCTTTTAGAACAAATAAATATGTTTAATTGTGATGTTCGATTTGTGTTCCGTCACTGTACCAAGTCCAGTAAATTTACCCCTTGTCAAAAAAACAGACCTTTTCCCCTACCAATCCATTAATTGATCCTACTAATCTCTCTTTCAAAACTCGTACTCTATTAAACGTCCCTCTATTTCCAAATTCCCTCATTCCACTTTCTTCGTAGGCTCATTCTCTCCCTGTGTCTTGTTACTATGGTGAATATGTCCCTTTTGTAGTATAGAGAGTTGACTACTTTAAATTCAGAAGGAGGAGGTGGAAAACCTAGCTAAGGAGGTAGAGATCGTGTGAAAATAAATTTAAGTATAAGTTTAGACAAGAACCCACAATTGAGAGGCAAAAATTAGAGTGGGGAATAGAAATAGGCAAAAGGAAAAAGAAAAGAAATGTGAACTTAAGAATAAAGTCCAAGAAAAGAGTAAGGAAGAAGGTCAATGACATTGAGAGGAAAGTCAGCTGACCATCGTTCGATGCGGTCAGCTGTTGTGTTTTGGTGTGTCTGGGGACACAGCGACAAGGTCGTGTTGGGTGGAATTTTTTTTTTCCCCCTTTTGGGTGTTAAAAGTCGAGACAGTCGATGTCTGGAGAGAAAGCAAGAAGGTTGCTATCTTCGGGTTCCGCTCGTTGTTTTTTTTTAATAGTCGAATCGTAGCGCGAAAAGTACGAAAAAAAAAAACCGAAATTCGGACTGCGGCGCGGACAGTTTTGCCAATCCGATAACTCCTTTTTGGTGATATCCACCGGGTGCCCCCGAACAAAAAAAAAAGGAATTTGCCGACGGTTCACAACAACAGAAAAAAAAAAAAACTTGAAATTGGTCGGGAGTTTGTGTTTGTTTTTTGTTAAAGCTGCAAAACGCGTAAGGATAAGGATAAGGCGTTACAAAAAAAAAAAAAAAAGGAGGGGGTCATTAGACCGGAACCTCCCCCATCCCCCTTGTGCACCCTCGCTTTGAAGTGATCCTCCCCGGGAGGCTCAAATAGCCCAACGGGTGAGCAGTGCCGTTGTTTTTTTTTTACGAACATCCAAGCTACATCGCCTGCAAGAGGTGCTCCGCGGAACCACAACCACCACCACAACAACAACAACAACAACAAATAAAATAAAAGTGATTAAAGCAAAAAAAAAAAAAAACAAGAAGATAAAATTGACTTATGTCAGTAGTTAAGTGAGAAAAAAAAATATCTATATTTGTATTGAAAAAAAGAGTATATTTGTTATATTATATATATATGGTGAATTTAGTGATTAGGTTAAGTTCTAGGTTTGAGTTTTTTGAATTTACTGTGTAGAGTAAGGTTAGGGTTAAGAGTCTTGTTTTTTAATTTTATTTTATTTTTATTTTGCTTGTGCGCGGAAACAAAAAAAAATATTTATACAATATATTAAATTTTATAAAGCGATTCTTCAAGTGCTGGCGCCAGAACTACGAGGGATCCGCTAAAACCGGTAAGTCCTAGATGTAAGTTTCTTTTTAATTGGCTTGAATTATTGTAAAATAGTCATAAGATTCTAGGATAAATATAATAAAATTCAAAAACAAAAAAGGCCACGATTATTATAAAATAGATATTAAGTTTCCTTTTTTTTGTGAATCTACCTTTTGTTAATAAACCCGAGTATTATTGTCATGAATTGAATTAAGGTTTTTTTATTAAAATAATGGAGTAGGTCTAGAGCAAGTGGTGTGTGGATGGGCGGACCGACCGTCCTTCGATGGGGCGACTGTGACGAAACATGACGCACAAACGATGACGACATGACAGGAAATGACGTGACTGACTTCCGCTGACTTTTTTTTTCAGGTGGCGACTGGGAGGAATTTCTTTAGGGGCTACCATTCACAGATCTGGCCAGAATGGTAGCAATTGGTCGCATCCAAGTGCGATAAGGGTGGGTTGGCCATCCTCAGCCAACAACACCTGGCTTATTTCAGGTCGTAACGAGCTGTCATCGCTGTGTGATACTGGGACACATTATTCGGTGTAGGGTACATAGGGTTAAGTTAGCTTTAGGATTAGTTATTATCCGTTAAAATTAAGTTCGGTATTTAGGGTTTAGGTTAGTGTAGGTTTAGTTAGCTACATCGCGCTAGTCCCGGTCTTGCACAGTGGTGATAGCACACAGATGTGATCCGGCTATTTCTTTTCTTCTTTTTTTTCTATCATCTTTCTCTCCTCCTATCTTTTAAGTCCGTCCGTAAAATAACGTAGCTTTCTCCAGGCTATCTTTGTTTTCTCTTTTTTTTTATAATTCGGCACGAAATAAAAGGGTGTCGTTGGTTGGCCTCCGTGGCCAACTGACTCCTTACAATGGCGCCCAACGTATACGGCTAGTCCGCTAGTTTTTTTTCTTTTTCCAACATTTTACTTTCCTATCTATCTTTTATTTCTCCAAGATCACATTCTGATTATGCTTTTGGTTTCTGAGCAGATCAACGGTGGCTGTCCGGTCTCCAGGCGAGAAGCTAAGGGACTTAGTGAGGTAATCGGAAGTCTGTAAAGAATCCAAAAGCGGACTAGAAGTGAGAGGTCGATAAGCTGACTGCTGTCCGATACAGTTAGCCCTAGGTTGACTTATCGTGAGGCGTGGGCTTGAGATCATGAACTTCTAGTCGTGTTGAAGTATAACCTGGACATTCTCTGCCAGCCTGGGATGTGGTTCAGCCATATACCCAGTGTGGAGGGAAGATAAGGGTTATGCTTCAGCACTCGTTGCGATACTGAAATACCAGTCTCCACAATACGTGACAAGACAGTACATTACGTACTATACTTATACCGACTTTAGTACCCATTGAGAGTGACTGGAAAATCGGTTCCCAAATTCCACACACCAACGCGATTTATAAAATTCTAACAATCACCAACAGCCATTTAAAAATTCTTTTATTTCGAAAGTATTTATATAATTTTTTTTTATTTTTATCTTTTATATTATATATATATATATTTCCTTTTTTTTCATTTTTATTAGATATCCTTTCTTTACATTTTATTTTTGTTGATTTTTTTTTTTGAATTACAATTTTTTTTTCATACGCAAAATATTTACTTTAATTGATTAATTTTTTTTTTAAAAGGAGGTAAGTCGTAGCAATTTTTTTTTCTTCGTTATGAATAACGAAACAGGGGCAGTCCCTAGGGACACTTCTTCAGACGATGTAGCTATTGGAGGTTCCGATTTTGAGGATGGGCGGAGAGCTCCACGGAACAGCACTCCATGGAAAAACGACAGGTGGAGAATGGGGAACCACCTACGCACGCGCCCTAAAGCAAAAACCGAACCAAAAGCTGATGTCCTGGACCTCACGACGATCTCGCACGATTCTCTGCGACTTAGTCCAGATCAGCGAAAGCAAAATCAACAAGCCGAAGCCTCAGATCCAACCACCCACAAGGCGGTTCCCGTGTTGACAGGGATTCCGGAAATTTACGGGGAAGAATCTGATTCCCACCCTTTCGAAGATGAGAACTTTGAACATCGGCATCGAGCATCGACAAGCAAATGTGTCCCGACGAAAAGACAGGACGCTTACGAACAACAAACTAGACAATACGAAGAGTACGAACATAACAAGAGACGATCAGGAGGGAGGCGCAGAAGAGTGGACGAAGACGAAGACTACAACATACGTGGACAGATACAGAAAGAGGACAGGCAAGCTACATACAAACCACAAGACGCATACCTCAAGAAGATGGAAAGAGAAGAGGACAACGTAATGTCGAAGCTCGACGACAGGATGACCGCCATGATGGCAACGTTCGATAAGAGCATTGCCATCATGAGCGAAAAGATAAGCTGTCTCGAGCTTTCAGTTGCCTCATCTTCCAAGGGTAACATGACGACGACTAACAAACGCTTAAGCAATACTAGGGAACGACAAGACGCACCCGAATCGCCTCCATACCACAACAAGACTTACACCCACAGTGACCGACGAAATGCTCGATTACCAGAGATGGACAGGGCCCAGGACATTCCAGGAGACTGCTACCGCGACGATGCTCGAAGGATGAGCACTAGCATCCACAAGTGGGGGATCAAATTCGACGGCACATCCAAGACAATGCCCGTAGAGAGTTTCATCTTTCGGATTGAAACTCTGAAGAGGAAGAATGGGGTGTCTTCTGACCAGTTGCTAGCCCAGTTCCATCACCTAGTTTCAGGCCCGGCTGAAAGATGGTACTGGGAATACCTAGAGGAAATCGGGGGGGGATGAGCAGCTCAGCTACCGCGATCTTAAAGCTGAGCTGATCAAACAATTTAGAGACGGACGACGGGACCACGAAATTCTTAGGTCCATCATGGATAGGAAACAATTGCCTCATGAGACATTCGACGACTTTTACGCCGACATACGGTCGATGACAATCCATATGACCAACCGACCGCACGAACTGGACCTGGTAGACATACTGCGACACAACATTAAAGACCGTGTCGCCTACACTCATCTTCGGGTGCTCCATACGGAGTATACAAGACCTGCGCGATGAGTGTAGAAGAGCAGAGAAATACTTAACAACTAGGGACCAACGATACAAACGTCACGTGACGGAGATCGACGAACTACATACTCATAGACGAGCAATTTTACACGAACCTCCGCAAGATTTTTCGGACAATGACGACTTTGAGGTAGCGGCTCTACAAAATCAACGGACAAGTAGACCCAACAACTACACTAAACCTGACCGACCAACAAAAGAAAGAACGAACGTCTACAAAACTGAGCCGACGATAAATTTGACGAATCCACAGGCTTGTCCTTCCGGATTCCATATGTTGACTTGCTTCAGTTGTGGGCAAGGGAACATTAATTTCCACTGTACTAAGTGTCAGGGAAACCTGAAGATCGGCGGGAATGCCGGGGGTCATCCGTCGAAACCGACCACAACCCCGGCGAACCTCGACAAACCCAGCCAGTAAGCATTCTGCAGCGTGACCCAACGACACCCACAGTACAGACGTGTCCCGATCCTCCTCAACGGAAGACTCTCCACCAACGGATAGTGGAATACAACGAAGCGAGGAAGCGTATTTTCGGAGAAGAAGTGACAGTGCCTGTGGAGAATACTAGAAAATATAAAAAAATACATAGGCTAAGGGAAAAATGTGCAATAAAAAGACGACGACTAAAGAGAATACTCGAAACTGTGATAACAACACGACATGACAACAGACCGTTCGCCCAAGTGAATATTGCGGGAGAGGATGTCCTCGGTCTGCTAGACAGTGGTGCGTCCATAACCTGCTTGGGAAAAGGGGCGTTTGACTTTTTGAAGAGACATAACATTACCCTGACAAACATGACGACCGATATACGGACAGCTGATGGCAACCATCAGAAAATACTTGGACGGTTTACGTCCCCTGTATCATGGCATGGCAAAACGAGGGACCTAGAAATATTCGTGGGTCCCGAATTTACAACAATCACTATATTTAGGGGTAGACTTTTGGAAGAGCTTCGCGGTCGCTCCTAACATTATATCGGGACTAGAATTGCCATCGCCGACCGGAAACGATTCCCCAATCCAAGCGCTTACCCAATCACAAACCGAGCAGTTGGAGAGGGGTGAAACAACTTTTTCCGTCGTTCGCAATCCTGGGGTTAGGCAAGACGAAGCTTCTAGAGCATGTGATTGAGGTAGACGACCCACCAAGCTCCTATCAAACAACGACATTACCCCATTTCGCCAGAGATACAAAAACTCTTATATGACGAGCTGGATCGAATGGTTGAACTAGGGGTAATTGAAGAAAGCAGTAGTGCTTGGAGTTCACCGGTAGTTTTGGTGAGAAAACCGGGGAAGAATCGTCTATGCCTAGATTCACGAAAAGTCAACGCCCGTGACCAAAAAGTATGCCTACCCTCTTCCTCACATCGACGGTTTACTAAGCCGCCTCCAAGATACCAGGTACATCTCCGGTATTGATTTAAAAGATGCATTTTGGCAGATTCCTCTGGAGGCCAAATCAAGGGAGAAGACAGCTTTCACAGTCCCTGGTCGGCCACTTTACCAGTTCACGGTCATGCCGTTTGGACTGTGTAATGCTGCCCAGAGAATGTGTCAGCTAATGGACAAAGTCATTCCCCATCGGTTGAAGGAGAGTGTCTTTGTCTACCTCGATGATCTCTTGGTTTGTTCTCCAGATTTTGAATCTCATGCCAAACTACTATCCGAGGTGGCCAGGTGTTTGTGGGAAGCAGGATTGACGATCAACGTCGAAAAAAGCAAATTTTGCTATCGCGAAATAAAGTATCTGGGATACATAGTTGGCGATGGCAGTCTTAAGACAGACCCAGACAAGGTGTCGGCGGTAGAGAAATTTCCCGTACCGAGGACTCCTAAGCAACTCCGTCGGTTTCTAGGAATGACAGGGTGGTATAGGCGGTTTATTCCAAACTTCTCCGGACTATCCGCGCCTATGACGGACTGCCTTAAGAAAGGACAAACTTTTACTTTGACAGAAGACGCGCTGAACGCGTTCAACAAGCTTAAGGCGACTTTGGTGACCTCACCCATACTCTCAAATCCGGACTTTAAGAGACGCTTCTACATACAGTGCGACGCTTCGACGACTGGAGTGGGTAGTGTTGCTGTTCCAGGTGGACGAAGAGAAAAACGAACGACCGATAGCATTCATGTCTCAGAAGCTAAATTCTGCGCAACGAAATTATAGCGTCACAGAGCTTGAATGCTATGCGGCCGTCTTGTCAGTGAAGAAGTTTAGAGCCTATGTTGAGGGCTTACCCTTTACTATTATAACCGATCACGCTAGTCTGAAGTGGTTGATGACACAGAAGGATCTGTCTGGTCGTTTGGCCAGGTGGAGCCTGAAACTTCAGGGTTTCGACTTCGAGATCGAGCATAGAAAGGGTACCCTAAACGTAGTGCCCGATACTCTCTCACGCGCCCACATGGAAGAGATCAGTACCCAATCCGACATTCTGCAGGTTGATCTCAACTCCCCATATTTTTCTTCAGAGGAATATGAGGAGTTGAAGAAAATCATAACAGAAAACCAAGACCGACTTCCCGACACATGCGTCTCAGACGGATTTGTGTATAAGCGAACTGACATACGAACAGGAGACCCGGTACAAGACGACTTATCCTGGAAACTCTGGATTCCGAAGGAATTGCGTGAGAGCTTGGTGGCGGCAGCACATGTTGCACCGGCCGCTGGACATGGCGGGATTCACAAGACTCTTGCTCGCCTGAGGCAGATGTACTTCTGGCCAGGTATGGTACCTGATGTCCAGAATCTCGTCAAGTCTTGCGAGGTCTGCAAGTGCTGCAGGCCTCTCAATACTTTATCTAGACCGCCGATGGGACAACAAGTCATTACGGAGCGAGATTTCCAGAGGCTTTATTCTTGACGCAGTCTACCTGTTTTTGTTGGATGTTTTGTTATTTATTTATTTATTTATTATTTTTATACACATTTGTATTTTATTTATTTATTTATTTGATTTATTTATTTATTTTATTTATCTATTTATTTTAATTATTTATTTATTTTACTTAGTTATATTATATTTATTTATATTTTTATTTATATATAGACCTATTAATTTATTTATTTATTTATTTATTTATCTTTTCTTCTAGTCATTTACATTAACTTATTTATTATATTTTATTTTACTTATTTATTTATTTATTTATTTTAGGTTAGGAATTTAACTGTGATATTAGTATAAGTTAGATAGGTAAATGTGAGAGGTTTTCTGTAAGCATTGTTTGCAATCTTTGTAGTTATATGCTTTAAATAAAAAGGAGTATCTCAGGGAGTGGGCCCTTGCACCACGTATGAGAGTAATAGGCACGCTCGTCTGAACAATTCTTGTAAAAGGCCGCCTTGGTTTATTTTACGAATTCAGAATGTTCACGACCACTCACACTCTGCTTTCGAGCCTGTAGCGTCAGCCTTTTAGAACAAATAAATATGTTTAATTGTGATGTTCGATTTGTGTTCCGTCACTGTACCAAGTCCAGTAAATTTACCCCTTGTCAAAAAAACAGACCTTTTCCCCTACCAATCCATTAATTGATCCTACTAATCTCTCTTTCAAAACTCGTACTCTATTAAACGTCCCTCTATTTCCAAATTCCCTCATTCCACTTTCTTCGTAGGCTCATTCTCTCCCTGTGTCTTGTTACTATGGTGAAGGTAGTCCCTTTTGTAGTATAGAGAGTTGACTACTTTAAATTCAGAAGGAGGAGGTGGAAAACCTAGCTAAGGAGGTAGAGATCGTGTGAAAATAAATTTAAGTATAAGTTTAGACAAGAACCCACAATTGAGAGGCAAAAATTAGAGTGGGGAATAGAAATAGGCAAAAGGAAAAAGAAAAGAAATGTGAACTTAAGAATAAAGTCCAAGAAAAGAGTAAGGAAGAAGGTCAATGACATTGAGAGGAAAGTCAGCTGACCATCGTTCGATGCGGTCAGCTGTTGTGTTTTGGTGTGTCTGGGGACACAGCGACAAGGTCGTGTTGGGTGGAATTTTTTTTTTTCCCCCTTTTGGGTGTTTAAAAGTCGAGACAGTCGATGTCTGGAGAGAAAGCAAGAAGGTTGCTATCTTCGGGTTCCGCTCGTTGTTTTTTTTTAATAGTCGAATCGTAGCGCGAAAAGTACGAAAAAAAAAAACCGAAATTCGGACTGCGGCGCGGACAGTTTTGCCAATCCGATAACTCCTTTTTGGTGATATCCACCGGGTGCCCCCGAACAAAAAAAAAAGGAATTTGCCGACGGTTCACAACAACAGAAAAAAAAAAAAAACTTGAAATTGGTCGGGAGTTTGTGTTTGTTTTTTGTTAAAGCTGCAAAACGCGTAAGGATAAGGATAAGGCGTTACAAAAAAAAAAAAAAAAGGAGGGGG
>OX422144.1:136346018-136407221 GCA_949129095.1 Volucella bombylans | reverse complement strand
TTGCTAGTACCACTACACCAAGGCCACCCCCCTGACTTTCGTTCGACTGGGTGACTATGGAAATTCTTACAACATAATCGAGTTCTTTCATCCCATGGCTCTTGCTTTTATTCTGAATGTCACCTTAATCACATCCACAACTAGATTTGCTCCGTGATAGAAATTTGAAACTTTAAGGACCCTTCATCTAAGGTGAAATCATTTAGATATAATTAAAAACACTATTTTCTGTCACTCAGAGAAAGAATTAGTACATTGTTACCTTTGTGTTTTTTTTTTCACGTGAATTTCTCAGTCTTTCGTTGAAAGTTGAGCAAAGGCTTAATTGAAATATCACCCACGGTATCAGTACCCATCATTTCTGAGGCTGATGCGACACAAGTTCAGACACTCACAGAGATAGTTTTCCGTGGTGTTATCATTCTTACAGCAAGCGGAGTAGGATGTTGTGTGGCTAATACCTGGCACATTTATGTAGGTGATTAGCGTAAGCGAATGCTCCGTTATGACTTTTTCAAGCAGTCTACATTGTTTACTGCTGACGAAGAGTAGAAAAGTTTTTGGCCCCTTAGAGACGTAATTTGGCTTGTCGCCATCCTGTACAGCCATGTCGTCTGCAGTTATACTCACATAAACCTCAGTCCAAATGCAGTTTCGGGTCCTAATAAATTCTTCTTCGAGCCTTGCCCAGCAAGTTCATCTGCGACCTCATTTTCTTGGAAGTAGTGGCAGGGTTCAGTAAGGTTTTAAGCGCAATTTGTCTGGCGGCGCTGATGCTCGTAGGGGAGCGCGGGGCTGAAAGTATCGATTTTGGAAAATTGCTTGAATTACCTATTAAAATAAAACGTAGTGTGCGCGACACAAAGGCACTTCTAGCCCCTTTATTGAATTGAATTGAAATTTCAATACGAAAAGAGACCAATTACTGGAAAAGAGACCAGTAATTAATCTCCCAGGATTTCAGTGAAATACTTACATTAATAGCTTAAAAAGCGAAGATTCTTGACCAAAAAGTTGAAATGCAAAAATATTTACTAACGTATCGATAGAGCGACCAACTACACACAGCCGCCTACTTAGTTTCTCAGCTGTATCTGAAATGGCTGTTACCTATGCGCTTATGTTAGGCTTTCTGCGACATAGTATGGAGGTACCGCTATCTCTTTTCATTTTTAAGATATTCCCATAGGCACTACTTAACTCCGGCACTCTCAACACCATTCCTGGGAACAGGAACTTTCGTAGAAACACAAGTTCTGATGTCATTGGATCAGACGGCATGTCTATAAGGCCAGGGTCAAAAGAAAAACGGCGCTAGAAGTCATCAAAATTCCACTGCGTATTGCACTAAAAAACACTGTTTTTTCTATCTGAATATGGATTTGAGAGTACATACCATGAGATTCATAAGAGCGCTTAGATCAGATCCAGGAGTGCTAGGGAAGCACGCCATACAGTCTAAACATACCCCTCTTTGGAGATTGGTAAAAGGAGAAGTAGCGTATTTTGGAGAAAGCTAGTTCGATCAGACAACCGACGCATAAGAACTCGAATGTGATACTTAAGTAATTGGTATCTGATTGCAGACACAAGTCACATCCACTTCCTAGTTTAAATTCACAAACGCGAATATAGGTCTGCGTTTACACAGAAGTTGATACTACAGTCAGAACTACAATAATAAATAAGAATTTTATTGCTAACAAGCAAATAAAAGTGAGTACACTTTACTGAGGGGTCACATATAACTGATAGCAGCAGCAATAACCTAGTTAACAACTTTATACTTCAAATAATTGGAAAAACTCTGCTTAGTACGAGAAAATCAAATTTCATTACTATTTACTTCAGTTCATTATAAAGTTTTTGCCTAACTATAGCACCCCTCAAGCCAATTAACACAATATTCCTCTGTTTCTGAAAGTTTCATTGTTGGTTTACTTTGTCAGACAGACCAATTCTTTTACAAGAAGACTGTTTTCATTGTCTTAGGAAACAGCGATCTCTGTGCGATTTCGCTTAGATACTTTAACCACAACAGATAGACTGGGTGTAATGAAAACGACGATATTCGTTGTTTGGTTTTGGGGCCATTAATGCAATTAGAAAAAGTTAGGCATTGAGGTAATGAAGGGTAAACGAATAAAATTTGTTGACACGCCTTATTGTTGGTAAGCTTTTGTATACCCATACTATAAAGGATAATGATTAGTTTATGTGTTTGATGGTAAGAGATAGAGGTAAAGTACAAATGGAATTAACAAAATCTGAAGTACAAGTGTAGTTTGATGGATTTATGACTTTTCCGGGTTAGCGTTTCTATTCAGACATCGAGCTATCGACTTTTTAAAGGAAAAATTTTAATTTTTCTTCAAAAGGTAGCAGTAAAATATTTTTTATTCAGGACACTCCATGAAGGAGTAAACTAAATAAATGATTAGGGATATAACTTTGATGGAGACTTAAACCCTTGTGCTAATAACTGGAATTTTAAAAGTCATTCAGTATCTCGGGTCAAGAAAGATTAATATGAAGGAAGGTATTGACAAAATGGTTTAAATAATCAAAAAAATATCAAAATATTACTTCTGTTGCTTTTAAACTCTTCATTTTGGTGGATTTAGTTAAATTATAAAATCAAGCCCAGCCAGACTCACACAACAGCTACCAGCAAAAGTGAAACTAGTGCCATCAACTAAGCAAATGTTTTTGAAGGCACCATGTACTACAGCGACTTCACCGAATGCAACTGCGTTCTCAGGTTTTGGTATTCCTCCAATTATGGATGCTGCGTTCTTACGCTTCTCGATTAGACTTTCTACAATAATTCACCGTTTGCATATTGTGCTGATAACCCAACAATTTCTCTAAAAGCCTCCACTCATGTTGTCAAAGCCGATTATACTCGATGATAACAACAGTCTTCTCGTACTCATTCACTGTCGTGGCAACACAACAACTACGACTTCAAATCCCCTGCGCCAAAGTTGCCAAACCGACAACAACACCAGCAACATATAAAAAAGGTGGCATCTACAACACCCGTATTGTAGTCGGTACTGGTACCATAACCAATCAAATCTTTGCGAGTGGTTACGATTTGAAAATCGAAACCAATAGCCCAGAGGCCAGCAGTGATTCAACTGGATTTACTTTCAGGTCCTTAATATTAGTTCTTTATGCTTGTTGACTATATCTTCGAGCAGGACCATTTGTCAGTATTGCAGGACAATCAAGCAAATGAGGTAATAGGTACATGTAGTATTCAGATAAAGGCTCAGTGATAAGTTGCTCGAAGAAGTGAGACTAATTGGTGGGAAGATTTTCGCATTAATATTGAGAAAATGAGGTGGTTCCAAGATTCGGATTAAAGTATCGCACCCATCTTGATAATATGAACATGTATTATTCCATTGCAAATGACTTCATTCGCATTAAATACGTAGCTGCTAATAGAGAGCGGAGGCTTATCTTGGCAATAATGTCTTAAATATTATATGATATAATTTTTTTTACAAATAATTTATGTAAAGTACATTTGCACCTTTGCTTTATACCTCAAATAAATTTCCATCAGCTATGAGCAATTCCCATTTGTAATTATGAAAATGTCAAGATTATTTATTATTAAAAAAAGAAAACTCATAAGTAAAGTTTTAAGAGCATAGCTTTGTCATTGGTGACTTCAGCTATAACTTTAAATTCTTTTCGTATGGATCGCCTGCATACAGGCCATCTAATTCTAATAAAATTCCAAAGCAAATGGTATTGGACAAAATCATGTAAGTGACGAAAGTTATTATGACTTGTCACTTAATGAAGTAGGATTCTAGGAAAAATACTATTCTAAGCTTATGAACGAAAGAACGGAGAGGATGGAGTTCAGAGAAAAGCTAGGAAATTTTATAATACAAAGAGCTTCAGTGGAAACAACTGAGAAATTTCACATTGAAGTAGAACAGTTAAATGTTGTCTTTAACAGGCGTAAGAGGCAAGCACACCAATTTATTTTAATATGAGACAACCTAAAAAATAAAGCCGATCATATTAGGAAAAACAAAAACTGTTACCTAAAAACCACGGTTTGCTGTGGCAAACCACGAAGTTCCCAGAGAATCAGACAGTGTTCAACAGCGTCAATATCGAACTAAAAAACGAATCTGTGAATTCAAAAATGAGTCACTTAGTAGATTTCTACGAGGTTTCGATCGATGCGTCTACCGAATACTCATCGGGAACTCGAATCAAAAAGGCTGACCTGCTCATAGAATACCTGTCGAATGCTGACAGCAGCTACTGAAAACCATGATTTTGTAGTTAGAAGTGAAGAACATGAAATGCTTCTCGTCACACAGATAAGTAAGTAAAAAGCATGTGTAAACAAAAGTTATCAAATTAAAAGAAACACCAAGATACTATCTTATAATTGCATAGGTTTCGAAAGAAATTTTATTAAAGGAATTACAATTTACTATAAACGCATGAGTGAAGCTCCAATAAGTCCCACATTATTGGAAAATTGCTAAAGTGATTAAAATATCCAAGTATGGCAAGTGTAAGATGTACGAAAAATATAAGGATAACCATAAGGATAAAATGATAGAAAAATAAAAGATTTCGTCAATTGTTTCATTTTTTTTTATTTATTAAGTCCAATGTACTCGTAGGTAGGTATATTTTTACACAATCATTTCTTTTATTTTCCTATTTCGTCCATCGGCAAAACTGGTTCTGCAAAGGAATAAAAAAAAACCTTTGAGTTGGATAACAAATAAAAGGAAAATAAATGCACTATCATGTTTAGATACGAGATGAAAATTAAATAAGGAAGACAGGTAAGAGATTAGATGTGCAATGAGTACGACAATGGAACCGCGTCATCTCGCCACTCACGCCTATACCTTCTCGGTTAAGGGGAACCGGCAATGCAACGCACACATGAAAGTGTACTCAATCTATCTCAAACTATAGACCTTAAGCGAACGAGTGGAACCGACGGCTATACTTATCTCACACACACAACATGAGCGGAGCGGACACACACGACAACACTCAAGCGGGACCCGAGAATAAGCAACCGCCACTCACGACCCGTTATCTTGCTTTATAGCCCGATTTCTGGATATAGTCAGGATAAAGAATCAAAACTACTACTACGACGCACACACGAAAGCATACTCAATCTATCTCAATAACTACGGACCATAAGCGAACGAGTGGAACCGACGGCTATACCTATCTCACACACACAACATTGAGCGGAGCGGACACACACGACAACACTCAAACGGGACCCGAGAATAAGAAAACCGCCACACACGACTCGTTATCTTGCTTTATAGACCGATTTCAGGATATAGTCAGGATAAAGAGCCAAAACTACTACCACTACTACTATATATAGAAAAACAACTCAGTGAATAAACTCACCGTTCCAGATAAGTCTATTTATCTTTTTATTTTCCAGATATCCTTAGTTTTTCTACTGACACTCTTTTTCCTTTATGCACATGCACTGTCGGTGAGATTCGCGCACCAACTAAACCCTTCAGGCATAATACGAGTGCAACATGCAATAAAAGCGTTTTCTCTTACACAAGCAACCAACAGAAATAATGAGGACCTATGTATATCGCTTATACTAAAGTTTTCGAAAAATCGCTACAGAAAATGCTGTGCATAATCACATAAAAACGCTAACTAATCTCGAACCATCAGTTTGGATTTAAGGACAAACATTAGACCAATTGCATCGAATTACGTATGTAGCGGAAAAAGCAGTGCAGGAAACACAAGTCCTTTCGGATTTATTTATAGATGTTGCTCAGACCTTTGATAAGGTTTGGCATAAAGGACTTGATTATGTGCTGCATAGGAATTTACATAGACAATGTTACGAAATATTGAAATCCTATATTTCAAAATCCAAGCAGGTGTTCCGCAAGGAAGTATCTTAGGACCATCCCTCTATCTGGTTTTTACCGCGGATATATCGGTGGACAATATTGCAATGATAGCTTCTTTTGCAGATGACACTGCAATATTAGAACTTTATAAATGCACTGTGAAGCAAGAGAGTAGGCTACGGTAATTTTTATCGACGACAAAATCAGCGCCTATTTGGATGCGGATTTATCCTTAGCGGCAAACTTAGGCAAGAAGTCTTGAGCCTCCCGCATGATAACGAGCCCCTCGTATCAATCTGTATTAAGGAAAAATTTTCCAACATTAGCCTTATATACGCGCACGCCCCGCAGCGGACAAAGATGATGACACCAAAGATAACTCTACGAGCTTTTGGACAGGAGTTACCAGCAGTGCCCTAGCTATGACATTGAAATTGTCCTAATTTTAGTGCAAAGCTAGGAAGAAGGCATCTTTATTAGTACTGTTGAAAAATATATTCTGCACGACATCATCTTCGCAAACAGATTCAGGCTAAATTTGTCGGGGGCGAAATATTGAATATTGTCGCAGCTAGCACATACAGACGGGGACATGGAGAACTCCTGACCAATCAACTTCCTCCTGCACTCCTGCAGTATTATTGGGCTCCGAACGTTCCGTTCGACTCGTGCCATTACTTTGTTGTAGCCAAGGTAAGGGATCGGATATTCCAAACATCGCAAAGGGAAGCTAGGTAATACTGTGAATACTACCATCGCAAGAGATCGCCAAATCCTTTTCCGATCGAGTATGCCTTAATCTCTTAAGAGATCCTTTCCCACCAGCATCAAGTATAGAAGATCAGTGGCGACGCTGACAAAAAGCCATCAGCGATGCCACTCCTGATGTGCTGGGTTTCACTCGAGCACCACAATAAAACCCCTGGTTTGACGGCGAGTGACGACAAGCACATGCAGCTACGCTGCTTACAAGTTCTACGATCAGAAGAGGAGAGACGAACACCGGCTTCTCAGGAGGAAAAAGAAGAAGCATGAGACGCGGCCGGTCTAGGAAATTGAAAGATGCTACTTCAGGAATGAGATTCGAAAGTTTCACCAAAAGGTAAAAGAAAACATGCACAAACACAAACCCGAACCGGAGTTTGTGGATACAAACAAAGGAACATCTTAGTACAGTCGCAGTCGATGCTGAGGATTTGGAAACAGCATTTCTGTAAACTATATAACGCCGATGGCGAACTAAATACCGTTGTCAGGCAGAATGAACCTTTTAACCTCAACGATGCAGACCAAAAATTCCAACCATTAAATTTATCCTACCTGGATGAAGTGATGATAGCCATACCTAAGCTTAAGTCCAAGAAAGGTGGAGTGGACGGCCTGATAGCCGAGCTCTTCATAACTGCAGGCCATGACTCGGCGATAATGCCTATTCATCGATGTTAAGGCCGCGTATGACAGGACGCATCTATCTATCGTGACGTCACATGACATCTTCTCAATATAATACTCGTAAAGGTCTCAGATAATTCATTACCGACTTTAATGAAGTAGAGAGAAATCTTGTCTCTTTACACCCTGCCATACGCAGCTTTTAATGGGAGATATGCGTGTCGATCTGAAATTCTTCGATATTTTCCAAGTTATATGAATATTTAATCAATTTTGGATTAGTATCCTGAAATTCCACTGGCTTGGGCAAGTCAAATTTTTCTTGAATTGTTCATACGTGTACGGGTGAACGCATTTTATACATTAGACGATGGTTAGAAGACTTATTTCTCTATAATTGGAGAAAAATAACAAATGTGGACTAAATACAACAGAAATGGCAAACATGATTAATTGTGTCTTGAGTGGAGGAACTTCTCGAAACATTTGGAGAAATGTGATGCTTCGGTCGCGGTTGTTCTCTATCATACGACTCTTTAAATTTCATGACGGGGCAAACAGTCAATGCTGCAGACATCAACATCTCTGACACTATCTCCTTTAATATAATAGTTTTATATTGCTTCCTCATGCCAATGATAGTTGGGTTTTCAGCACAGCATTTCTCATACAAACATTTGTTTTATGACTTTGAAATGATACATACATCTTTTCTATAATTATGAAAAACAATAACTCAAAACAAGCAAAGTTATTTTATTGTGTTTAAATAATTAATAAATAAAGTTCCTGACGTCTTTTATATTCTTTCTCAAACTAATTTCGCCGTCACCTTGATGTATAGCACTTGATAATGTATGTACGTAGGCACCTAATGCCTTACATAATCTCCTTTATAATATTATAAGGAAATTACATTCCTTTCTACTGTCCTAACATTTGTTAGGAAAGAAAATAAAGCGAAACGTGTTTTTCGCAGTACAAAGCAAGTTAAGTATCTTGATTATTATTTATCTACAGGTCTGGAGGAAATTTTATACGGATGGCGCTAAAAATGCCCATCGGGTAGGTCTTCCACAAAAATTCGTAGATGAAATTTATCTCACTTTTTTTTCTCTTTTTTTTTTGTAGAGCAACTTGTAAAAAATAATTTTGTGCAAGTGGTTTAGTTCAAAGTATTTTGCATTCCAATTAATGTCAAGAAATACAGAAATACATATTTTACTTTTTTATTTTGCAAATGGCCGTACAAAAATTTGGGTCAAGGAGTAAAATGCGGTGGCCTTACAGTAAATCTTTAGGAATTAGTTTTAATGATGTTACAGCAGCATAGTCGTTCTGCTAAAATGTAAAAAAAAAAATAAAGAAATAAGGTTAAATTATGAGCGATGATGCTTAATGATAAAAAATAATAACTTCAAGTTAAGGTCATTGCTAGCAAGAATATAACCGAAGAAGGCTGAACTGTTGTATGCAATGTACATGGAATTTTAAAGAAACGAACAATTTCATTTTTCTCTTTTTCCCACCGAAAGCAGACCGTGGTAAATTACTTAAAAGGATTCTACTATTTCTCTGGTATCTATGAATTTTTAAAATCAAACAAGTGGTTCCATTTTTCATTTAAAACCCAGGATAGCACAGGCAAGTAAAATGCAGATATCATTTCCCCGAAGTATCACAGTAATTCCAGGATACATCTGTAGAGATGTATAAAAATACCTTCCCTTGATTATGAATGATTGCTCTGGCCGGCTACTGCGAGCATCACAAATATTTGTAACTAACCTAATTTTTCGTGCTTTAATACCATTTACTTAATAGTACGCCGTAGGAATATGAAAAGGTCTCAATTGAGTAGGTAACTTAAGAAATGCTACCATGAAAATAAGCCACGTAGGATGATGATTGTGTTGATTCTTTTACTTTTGGCAGAACCACAAAATCTCTAATTCATAGCAAGTATTTGTCTGCCATACGAGTAGTGGTGGGCCTGTATTATTCAAGCAGAACTAATTCTACTGTATTTTGTTTGCACTTATATTTTACTAATATAATTTCAGGGGCATTCAATTGAAATATTTTAATTAGAGGTTGGTTCTTACACCAATGCTAAGAATTGGCAAAGAGTTTCAGGTCAATTTAAGGCCATTTTTTCGAGTATTGGGGATGAAAACGCGATGAATATTGGCTGCCAAAATAAAATCGCTTACGGTTAATCAGTGTATATGAAGAAATTCATATAGCCCCACAAGAAGTAATTTGCGTAAAATCACTCGATATCGGATGCCAATTGGAAAGTTTGTGAAATGACCTTCTTGCAAAATTGTTCTATCAATAAATCTCTGGTTTGAGTTGCTGTATTCTATGTAGTGTAGATCTTCATTGACTATAACGCAAGTATTGGCTTTACTTTCGAAAAAATAAGGATCAATGATGCCACTAGTTTAGAAACCAGAATAAGCTTTACATCTTGCATGGTTAATATCCGACAGCATATCCAAAAACGTTAGTTAATCGAAGATTTAAAGAAAAAATTATTATGTGCAACGAAAAATTGACCAAGTGCTAAATACTTACGATATGCAAATGTTGTTGAGACATGACTCTTCACTTTCCTTAATTATCATGCCTAAGTCAAAACTAATAACATTACTGACATGTGATTTGAAGGATTCAAATCTAATGCAGGTATGTAGATTAGAAAGCCCCCTTTTCTAAATTGCCTAATGAATTTGTGTATGATTCTTCAAATCAATCCGCTTTGCGTAAGACCGGATCTATTGTTATTTTTACCGTTAGGCAGTATGAAAAACTCCTATTGCAGCTGGTGTTACTTATTTGTAGAGTCAGAAAATTTCTTTCATCTATTGTTAAAATTATCAAAAACTATTCCTTCCACTTTTTTCCCCGATCTAAGCTCATTATATCTTTGTTATTTTTAAGAAAACAATTTTATCTCGAAGAGAAATTTTTGAAGTCTTGGTAATAAAGAATTCTATCAGCCTTTTGTGATTACAGCCATTCAACATTTCAATCCATCAAATATACTGTTTTCTGAAATATCGCTCATCGTATCTTTGGTACCACTATTAGGAAGGTGTGAAGTCAGTATTGGTCCTTGGACATCCAAGATATTAGAGCTGTGCTTTGCGTCGTTTCCAATGCGATATATTTGGTTAATGTTTTTTTAATGTACCTGAAAGGTTGTTGCGTTGTTTTAAAATAAATTTTGGACAAACGCGGACACTGACTCAGTATTTGGCTACAGAGCTCATAAATGCAATCATCGGGAATTGCGTTTTGGACTGGAGTTTTCAACGAGCTTCGTTGAAAATGGTAAAACCAGGTCTTTTGCTCACCATAAAATTTGTCCACTGCTTCTTCGTATGCAGACTTCCGCAAATGCGGAAACTACTTACACCCGCTGACATTCGTTTCATTTTCGTTTCTGTCACTAAGTTTTCTTTAATATTTCGCACATTATCAAACACTATCCAAAGCCGGACGAATGACTGTATTATATCAACAACATTTTACGTTAAAGTCAGTAGTTTTCAGCTCAGCTTTCGCACTATTTAAGTCACCCCACATTGACTCTATGTACGACATCGTCTTCCTTGTTGGTTAACGCGAGAGGCTAAATATTTAAATTGTTCGGCACAAATTCTTCTTCTAAAAATAAAAAAAGAGTTGAGTTTTCGTGTTCATAAGAACGACAAAGTATACCATATACATATCAATATCAGTTTTAGAACGACTGATTCGTAACCCATTATTTATTTATTTGATTATCCCCTTATTCGATTAAAACGATCTGCCTAAGGGGCTGACACATCGTTGCGTGAGATAGTGTACTACTTAATTAGGAAATTTTGCACCATATTGTAAAGTAATATTAGAAATACGAAGTACACTTCAAGTTGAGAACAATTATGGACCATTAAAATTGTCTACGTTATACTGACCACCAAAACACACATATAGTATCATACAGTACCTATTCAGACTACATCAAAACAATAGGCCCACGCTTTATTGCAGGAGATGACTTCAACCCAAAAAATACAGGGGTTCAAGATTAACTAACAAAAAATGGAAAAATATTATGGAGGCTTTGACGAAAAATAACTGCAAAGTCGTAAAAGCTAAAGAGCCCTCCTATTGTCATTAAGAAAAAACCAGACCTAATAGACTTTTGCATCACTAAGGACATTAACAATAATCACTTAAGCATAAAATCTTACCTTGATCGTCTGACCAATCTAGTATTATATTTAGTTGAATACTCCTGTAATATTAAAATCGTATCTTAGAACTATGTATTTACTAATGCCTACGATGCTCAACAAATTCCTCTCCCAAATAACAACACTACAACGAATACAACAATAAAGGAAATTCTCACGAAAGAAATGAAATATTACATAGGAAAGCAAATTAAAGGGCAACAAATCCCCCGAATGTGATTTAATTTCAGAAATTAAAACAGTTACCAGAAATGTTTTTAATGCAATCCTAAGGCTAAACTTTTACTCTTCAGTATGGGAACCTTCTAAGATAATTGCTATCCCGAAACCAGGAAAAGATGCTACAAAATCTTCATCATATATTCTTCATCAATTAGTCTTCTGTCGAAAATTGCTATCTGACCGTATCGACATACCACTGAACAAAAACACCTTATGCCGGACCATCAATTTGTTTTTCGAAAAAGCACTCCACTATTCAACAGGTACATCGAGTAACAAACAAAATCCTAAATGACTTGGACGAGCAAAAATTTTGTGTAGCAGTCTACCTGGGAATTGCAAAAGATTTCGACAGAGTATGGCATAAGGGACTTTTATTCAAACTCAGCACAATGCTACCGGAAAATCACCAACTTATGGGCGATCGGCACTTCTATATGCAATACGATGATGAACTCTTGAACTTACAAGAAATCGACGTAGATATTCCCCAAAGGAGTGCGCTAGGACCTACACTTTACCTCATTTACAGAGCGGATATACCTACGCGAGTAATACATGACCCCATGCTAGCAACATTTCCAGGTGATACAGTTATTTTTTCCTTACACAGTTGCTTATAAGCTGCTACAAAACAACACCTAACCAAAACGATAAACTAGTTTGACAAATGGGGAATAAAAATTTACGATCAAAAAACTGTTCAAGTTATATACACCACAAAGACGAACTCCAACCCTCAAACTATCACCTTAAATAACAAGAGTATTATTCCAGCCAACTCACCGAGATATCTATGCATGACAATGAACAGTAAACTAATATGGAAACTACACTTAACCCAAATTACTAAGGGTCCCAGTACAGATGTAAATATAAATTGTAAAAAAAAAAAATATATATATATATATATTACAAAGCAACGGTTATTCTCGCTGGCGCTAGCAGATCTTGCGAAGCGTAGTGATGTTTCTCCCTCATTATCCGTAAACTTTGAGTCACATCATATGTCGATCTGCCTCTCATAAAATTGTTGCATTTTTTCGTGTCGCCTTGCCTTTATACCGTTGAAAAAAAAACTCAACCTCCACTTAATAGGCATCGCTTTATTGAGCAAAACTACGTGCGGTTAAAACCCAAGATATATGATTCTTACCCATACTTTGAAGGGTATATGTATGATCTGGCTCGACTGCTTAATTCTTAATTCTCTTTTACTGCTTTGCTAACATCGGTTTTTGTGAAGTTCGCTATTCCTTCTTCGCTTATTAACGCACACCTATTCTATACAAATTTTGATATTTCCCATTAACTGTTATCCCTGTTCATCTTTAATATCTACTGAACCTACTACGAGTTTTTCCTTGTCGAGATATCGAAATATTTGCTCGATACCTTTTCTTCGTCGTAGAACTTCTACCTCGTACTTCTACTGCTTAGTACCTTCTAATTGGTTGTAAATGACATTTTTAAGTTCCAAGACTGTGTCCTGGCTTAGGCTTTTTTCGATTTTGTTTTCGCTATGTTCCAACCCTAACTGAAGATACATTCAATCGGTTTAGCGTCTTCCGCTAGGCACGCTTGAAAGCCTTGTATTTTGTTCCTTTCTATCCAGTTTTTATCATCGTTCTACTTCAGGTTTTTTATTTATGTGGAACAGCCCTTTTGAAACATCGCATTTGGAGGTCTCTTGAATGTATATTATCTAGATTTTAGATGCCTTAATGCATTTTCTGGTTCGAATCTTTTGCCAGTCATTGTGCCGGCGTTCCAGTTTGATTATGATTTACGTTTAAAATATTCAAGCGGTTCGTTTGAAGCCAGAATTACAAGCTGATTAGTTAGATAAAAAGAAACTTTATAAATTTATTCACATCTAATTTTTGCAGTAGAGACAATTCCGTCGTGAGTGGTTGAGGAAAAAAGAGCTGAGAAGGCGATTAGACGTTCTGCAAATACTCTTTCTTGTTTTCTTTTCACTACTTTATTTTATTATTTTTTTCTTTTGTTTTGTATACTAGTGTCAATATCATATTATTATTTTGATGTCATAGATTTTGACACCATTTGCATCCACTTTTTAATACTTTCCATAAGCTCAAGTTAAGCTTTGTTCCCATTTAAACACTCAAAGTCTTGACTTCGACTAAAGTAATTGGCTTTTTTTTCAATAACTATTGTTAAAAATTGATTCAAAAATTTATCGATATTATAATAAAGACTTAAATAAAAATGTCAATTTTTACAACATTATTAAATTACATTTCGGATTACTTAAATGACACTTACTCGTAAGAACACAAATTATTAATTAGATATTTCAATAAACTGATTAAATGGTTCAGATACTAGTTCAAATACTAATTAAGGTAGTTTTTTTCTTTTAAATTAATGAATAAATAAATACTTTGAAATACCGCTTAAATAATGTGCGAATGGTAGGGTGAAACTGCAGTTGGTCAACCCAACTCCAGTTGTATTGGCTATTACATTGAATTCAAATACGGGATTGTTGTTGGATTTCACTTTTTAGAAATGCTTACTTTGCATTCACATTCACCTAATCGTAAACTGGCCATGCTGGATTCATATTATGTATTATACTATGGATATATGCACATACTCGTATACTGTAGAAGTACTGTGTTTTCTAAATCACATTCACTTCTTTAGGACAGAGTTTTCAATTTTAATTGGCGGCTGTTTTTTCAATTTTTCTTTTTTAAGTGTTTAATCGATGCACTACGTGTTCCATACTATCAGATATCGGATTTCTGCTAATCATAACAGGTACAATGTTTAACTAGGCCACAATCTTGAAGATATGCACTAAATTTTAGGGTCATTCGAAGTTTGTATTCTACGGTTTGTAGTCAAAGGTTGTATAAATTGTTGGTCATTATTCCTGCAGCCGAATAATCACATTCCAGATTTCATCTTTTCAGACACGGCCAATTTGGTTGCATCTAATCGCTTTCACAGTATGTTACTCGTAAGTATGTATCCGGATACGCTTGCTCACCTGCAAATTGTATCTCTCCAATTTTTCTGAGTACGCGTTTTTTCATGCTAACAAAGCAACTACGTAAGACTTGGTATCGATTATTTTTAAAAAAGCAGATGGAAAATATAATTTTTTAAGCCCTTCTAATTCAATCGATGCCACTAGACCATGGAAAGGAGCAAGGACTGTCAACAATTTATAGAATACTATTTTGACTATCCGAAAGTAGGCTCTCAATTGGCGAACCATTGATCAATTTTTGCTATGCCGATAGTCTTGTCGTAACAAGGTCCATGATAAGGCCCAAACATTGGTCAATGAATAAAAGGTTTCTAAAGGGTCCTCCATCTAACGTTTTTTTTCTCAACTAGTACTTATTTCGTGAATGGTAACACCTAGCTCATGTCTAATTTGACAGATAATTAGTTTTATCCTTCCGCTAAACGAATATGGTTGTGTATACGCTTGAACTACGCTTGAAGTGGTCCTGCGATCGACTTAGAGAAGATGCCGATTTTGCCAAAAAAATTATCTTTTCAGATGAAGCTCATTTTGATCTTGGCGGGTATGTAAACAAGCAAAATTGTCGCATTTGGGGCACAGAAAATCCGCACGCATATATTGAAAAGCCGATACACCCAAAACGAGTCACTGTTTGGTGCGGATTTTGGTCCAGAGGCATAATTGGGCCATTTTTCTTCGAAAATGAGCAAGGAGTGGACGTTACAGTCAATGGCGATCGTTATCGGGCCATGTTGAACGAATTTTTCTTCACCAAAATTGAAGAGGAGGATATTGGCAACATTTGGTGTCAACAGGACGGCGCTACGTGCCACACAGCCGAAGCTACACTCGATGTTTTGCGCCCTGTTTTTGAAGATCGCCACTATTATTTGTGGGGTGCCGTAAAAGATAAGTGTTACGCCGACAAGCCAGAGACAATTGACGCTTTAAAGGACAATATTCGTGAAGCCACAATCGATAATGTGCTTAAAAATTGGACCGATCGTGTAGGCTACTGCATGGCCAGCCGAGGCAGCTATTTGAATGAAATTATTTTCCATTATTAACCGGAAGGATAAAGCTAATTATTTGTCAAATCAGACATGAGGTAAGTATTACCATTCACGAAATAAGCACTAGTTGAAAAAAAAAGCGTTAGATGGCGGACCCTTTACAATATGATAAACAGTTATATCTTGCCAGAACATCAACCAGTTTAAGAGCCAAAAAGTAGGCGGTAATTAAAAGAAATATTTCGCGAAAGTTAATGAAACAAGAAGCAGTTTAAAACCCGAATTCATCGATATACGAGTATATTAAAGCGCTTTGGAAAACATTTTACTATTCCACACAATGGCTCATTTAGGCAAAAGTTCAATTCAATTTTTTGGGTGGGTCTATAATGCAACATTTTTAAATTCCCTGGATTAACAAATATTTCGGAATCTGGTAATCGAAATAGTTATTTCTTTTAGATCATTTCTATTTCATTTGGTGGGATTTATCAAGTTTTTTTTATTTTTTTTTAAAGCTATTTAATTTAAAAAATTTTGATACACTATTTTCGTCACACATTTCGGTTGCGTTTAAAAAATATCTCCGAAAGCATCCGACCTAAACTCCACAGGTAACTTATTCCTATATACGTATTTGTAAATATTTATTTGAAAATTCAGATGTATCAATTTGCATTCCTTTGTAATATTGACATTTGATTTTAAGAGTTTTTAGGCCGAAGCCCTGGTAGCTGGTGCCGTAATTAAGATTAATCTACATGATTACTAAATAATCTACTGATTAATGAAGTTATAATAATAATGATTTGAAGAGATCAGCTAAATTTAATTATTTTTTTCTCTCCCTTACAAAGTTATAAACTCTAACCCTAATTTTAATTTTTCTTATAATGAGTAATAAACATTTATGATTGGTTTTCTTGCAAGATATTCAGGGATTACGATTGCGATTTGCGGCACAAAAGAATTACACAAACAAAACAAACGGTTGTATTAGAAAATATTAATTAACGTCTCATATGTGCCCCAAAAACTGACTACCAGCTGTCCGATGAAAATTTGACAAACGAAAAAGTGTCCGGGATTAAAAAAAATAAACATAAATTTATTAGCATCTTCAATCAAAATGGGTTGCAGCCTATAGATCGAGAAAGTATTAAAAAAAAGGGAATGGTTGGAAAATTGTCTCCATATCGATACTAAAAGAAAAGAAATAACATGTCATTTACCAAGTACGTCAAGGTCACCAAGAGGAAGGAGCAATGAAATCAATAACTGCTCGATGTTCACCAACAATCAAAAACTAATAAATATTAACGTAAACATAACCGCTGAAGATCTTTCTAATGTCTTAACAATAAAGTATAATAAGGATCATGAAAAGATGAAAGCTGATGTAACCCACAACGTCTCTGCCTCAAGTCCACTGCGAGTTAAAAGAGTAAAAGAAAGCATTTCTACTTATACAAAAGGATCCTGTCAAGTATGAGCATTGGCTTTGTTTATTGATTTGGGTTTGTCAAAAGGACAAAAAAACATACGAATTTGAGAAAAGTAGATGTTCTTTCATGTACAGAATTGTAACAGTTTCCAAAAAGTAGGCAGTTCCAGGACATTACGAAATCACGGAAATATCTGCATGAATTAGACTTCAAGACATGATCAATCATATTATAAGGCGGCTTTTAGAAAGCAAAAGTGAGGGAAAGCTAATTGAATTTCCATCAATTCTTACATTACAAATGAGTAGGGCTGTGATGGATAATCTGGACAAGGCGTCTACAAGCAAAAAATAAATACACCCGATAGTAAAACAGATGGAAACATGAGGTATTCCACTGAGACTTAACAGTTCAAATAGTGAACATTAGTTAATTTTTGCCGACCCGTAATGTTCCAACATTCAAAGGAAACTGGAGAACTCACGTTATCAAAAGAAAAATTGCTTATCTTCAAACTACTGAATATAAAGTATATGACGAAATAGTGACATTAAGTTATCAACCACGAGTTCCTTTTTACGCTGATTGACGGAAAAGTTCTGAATGAAATAGCAGATACAAAGTCAACGCGGTCATGTTCCATTTGTAAAAGAATATAAAAAAAAAAATCAAATCATGCTAGAATCATGCATGGAATACTTGCATATACACTTGGACAAGAGGAAGAGGATATTGATGAATCCATTAGAATCCAGGAAACAAGAGATCCAAAAGCATTTTCACGATGAGATTGGGCCCGATATGGATAGACCAAAACAAGGATTTGGAAATACCAATGATGGAAATAGTTCGAGAAAGTCTTTTTAAGGTTCAGGGGCAACGGCTCGAGTACCAATCGTTATCACTTGGAGAATTGTCAGAAGAAGCTCATGCGTCCAAAAATACATACATTTCGAGATATTTTTATATTTTATTTCTAGATATCAAAATAAGTGCAAGGTTTTTTAACCTCATTTCTTCGTTAAGGCATGTCATAACCGAAAAAAAACTCAAGCACAATACTCTCCAGAAATTTTCTTTTGATACACCTAAAGAAAACATTTAAAAAATTTTTCGTTTACTTTAATTTAACACTTTTTTGATCGTATTAGCTTTTAGACACTCTGTTATTACTTCAATCATGGATTTTTGAATATTTTTAAATTAAAATTTTACGTTTATCCCCTGTGGTGGTGAGAAAGTCCTATTTCAGCAGAAGATTCTGAAACACCTTGTAAAGAATTTTCCTTTAAATTCATTAATTTCATAGCCCAGGGAATTTCCCTTAAGCACAAAAAAAAAACTGTCATGATATCTTTATTCGCTTAAGAATTATAATTTTTGCAAGCAAAAAAGTCAAAATGAGCGACTGTGCGCCGCAGCTAAATATAACACATTGACAGGAGAAAGGTAGAAGACAGCGGTCTCCCAAATCGATGACTGAATCAGTTTGAGACCTGGGAATTCTTCATCTCGAAGAACAGCTTGGTCAACGGAAATTAAATATGGTTGCTAGCTTTGGAGGTTCTAAGCTGGGATAAAACTCCTCTTACATTCTTCATGGCAGAGAGTGAGAGTAGTCTGTTTAATACGGTTTAATACGGACGGCTCTTGCACATTTTTTCCCGGCAAGTATTTTTGAACACTGGTCACCCAATTGATCATCAATAGGTAGATGATGAAGTCGCCAAATGCTTTTTTTTTGTATAGATGACGGAATAGGTAATGATTGAGAAGGTTTTATGTTGAGCGGCGAGGTTGGGCTATTTTTTTATAAGAAGTTAGTGGATGAAGTGCTTGGAAAGCGTTAGACCTTATGAAATATTGCAGATGGATGTTTTGTATTGTAGAAAAATAACAAGCTTGTTGTACTTGAAAAATATCGTACTTGAAATTTAATGAGGAAATTTTTTTTCACGAAAAACATGATAAGAATTTCATAAGTCACTCTAAAAAAAAATATTTTAATAGATCGATTTTCTTCTATATAAGATACAATGTTCTGCTGATTAAAGAATTGAGAACCACCTCTACGGCAGCATTGGACACCTTTTTGCATCTAGCACCGCTTGATTTATAGATCAAAAAACTTGCTAGTAATAGTGCGATACGAGCAGTAGTTTCGGACATGGCACGGTCCTGACGGAGCTACTGGCAGGCAATCTAATTCTAAGGGATGAAATTGCGTCCTTGGTCGACTTCGTTATCCCGTATAATGTAATTTATTCGGAGAGGGAGGACTGGGAAAAAAATGCATTAATCTGGTCAAATAAAATTGTAATTTTCACAGATGGCTCAAAAACAGATGGAGGAGCAGGTTCTAGTATCTTCTCAAAAGACCCAGAAATAAGAGTGTCTATAAGACAACCGGAAGCTAGCAAGGTCTACCAATCAGAGGTTCTGGCTGTCCTCAGCACGGCTGAGTTAATGCAGATGAGATCGGTATCCGAAAGAGATATCACTATCTGCATTGATAGAAAGGCCGCACTCAAGGCAGTGGAATCAACCAACGTCAACTCTGATACAGTCAGGGGCCGTCGCACAGTGCTCAGGGCACTATGGAGTCAGAACTGGGTAAGACTGTGCCAGTATGCCAGGGTGCCAGTACACTGCGGTATTAAATGAGACGAACAAGCGGACGAGATTGCAAGAAAAGTAGGACTACTCGACAATAGTGAGCTTGCCAACATCAGACCATCCCTTTGTATAGTGAGGGGCACTATGGAGGTAAAAATCACAAAAACTGCCAACCTAAGGTGGTCAAGTCTTGAACGACGCGGGGTATCCAAGGTTTATTGGCCACTTTTTGATGGCAAAAGACCTAGGAAGTTAGTAAAATTAAACAAAGCTAAGTTTCGGACAGTAATAGGAATCCTGGCAGGACAATGTCTCCTTCGGCAGCGTGCATACAGACTCAAATTGTCAGATACGGATATTTGCAGATTCTGCGGTGATCTGAAAGCTGTTGAGGACATAACACACATACACACATGTGAATGCGAGGCAATATTGCGTAGTCGAAGAAATTTGTTAGGGAAATACTTTTTTGAAAGCTGGGAGGAATTAGACGGCACGAACTTCAAAGGCCTTCTTGGTTTTTGGGCGTTTCATCAGGGAGTTTTTTATGTTTTTGCCATTTGAAGACAAATTCAACTGATTCCACAGGGATCGTGATGGGCCCGTTTTGGTGCCTGGTGTTTGTGTGATAGCATATTCATCATATCCCTGTTTAACCTAACCTAACCTTGTTACTTAATAGGAAATGTAGAATTTAGACTAAATTTCCGCTTATAAAGCGATCATCACTTTATAGAACTCGAACCGATGAGCATTTTCATATGCAGGCCTGAAGTCAATGAAGACTGGCGATAGAACAGAGGGACCTCATATCCCAGTGGCTAAGCTTTCATCGCCCCAAATGTGACAAATTTTCTGGGCAATTCTACATATTAAAACCCTTATATTAGACTTTAAGAGTTCAGCCAGTGGGCCATCAAAAGGAGGACACTTCATGTATTGGTGGTGGATTTCCCTCATACCCTATCATATTCTCGTACATTGAACAGCTACTGGAACTGATATGTTCATAATTCTCTATAGATCAATGGCGAAGTTGTCGTCACAATCACGAAGGACCTAGTTGATGGCGGTGCCTTATGTACTTTATATGGTCTAATTTTTTCCCTAGACTGTTTGATATTCTTGAGCTGGAATAATTCCTTTTTTAATCCGACATATGCACCAATTGTACATGTTCTCTTCGATATTTTTTAATTTTTTTATAGCCGTTTTCTTGGTCGGTGGTGGTGGGTAGCCTAAGTTTCAGCTACTGCTCGATCACTGTACGTCCACATGTTATTGACAACCGCATAGCGAAGTATGTTTCAATAAAATGCGTACAGTAGTGCTTGAATATTTTGTATGTATTTAGGAGTCCAACTCTAAATCTTCACCAAGTAATCAAGATCTGAATCGGGCAGTAAGCAAACAAAGTTCAGAGCCTTACATAATTAAGATGTCTGATGCCCATCTTGCATTAGTCGCCGATTTGATCGTTCGAGGATAGCCCGGTAGTTTACTGCGTTTTTTTTTTAACTTTTCATCGTACTACTCGCTACTGCCAAAGAATTTAACTGAAAAACGTTATCTATTGCTAAATGGTGGAGGTTGTGTTTTTCAGGTACAATGCCAGAGGTGTTACCCTTACTGATTTTGACATTGAAGCACCATAATGGAATTGTATTATTGTACTCCGACCGGGCTATTTCTATGAGATTGCAGAAATTTGATTAATTGATCACTTATCGGCTTGAAATGAGCAAATAAGTAAATAAGCGCGATAGTTCGGGATGGAGTGTAGTCTCACTCAAAATGTTGTACGCGTTCTAATTATGTTCATATTGTGAGGAGAGCTTACGTTTTCAGCCGAATCCTAATAAAAGATAAAAGACTTTTAAAGTCAAGAATTCGCATTCATAAACTTGCCATTTCCCACAAAAACAAATGGTGACGTCCAAGAAACAACACTTTTTCTGATTTTTAGCAGTACCTGAGTTTTGAACCGTAGTATTCGCGGAAACTACCCATTAAACCACACACGTTAGCTGCTTCGAATTGAACCGGATACCTTATTTGTAAATGGTTACCAACGAGAAAACAGAGTCCCAACAAGTGCAACTTTATGTGACAGTCATAATAGATGTCTGACTTTTATATTTTTAAAAATCCTAGTTCTACGAGTATTTATCATAGTTGTGTAGGATTTATACTACGTAAATTTGATTAAATTGGATTACGGCTGAAGCGTAAAAAGTCTTCAATGGGCATACTCTTAACGCCATGGCTCTATGCCATGTGATCTTAAGCAGTTGGATACCACAGCTTTTTTTTCCTATTTCTTTACAAGGTAGGATCGGAAGATTCTTCTACTCGTATCCGGGAGGAAAGTACAGTTGAAGAAGGCTTCAAATTAGATGGCGCCCATAAGTTGTAGTGTGAAACGTAAGCCTGAAGACAGCGCTAACTGAACTGGTTTATTTTGAGTTCGAAATCATTCTGTCCCGGACTGCAGTGCGATCTAATTAAGTGAGTAAGTAGGAATCAGTATACACTTGCTCGCTTTTCAGTAAATATTGGAGTAATTAATTACAGCTTCCATTTTAAGGGCAATCGGAAACTCAATGCTCCATCAACAAATCCATGTCATCCGATGTTACATATATATAATATAACCAACCGAATTATGTAGCTAAGCAAGGTCCTTCTTATACTCGCAGGAGAAATGGGCAGACATATGCTTAAACACTAACTTACGCCTTTTCAATCACATAATAAATTAATATATAATTTTACCGACTGTTGGTCTAAAGCTCCATTTATACATTTTTATCAAGTTCTATATCACAAGAAATATTTTAATTCTCATCACTTGATTGATTTCATGCAATAAATTGCTGTTCTCAAAGTATCTCATATCAAGGACTTCCAGACCTACAAACTTTTAGATTCAAATCGATAAGACTTTGTTTTTTTTCTGTTATTATTGTAAGAATCTGACTGCACTGATTTAATTGAAGCAATATTAGGACATAGCGAGCAGTAATTTCTTAAAGTTCATCAGTGCTCTCCTTTTTGAAGCTTTTTACTCCTGATTTGGCCTGAAACAAAACTAGTAGTGTATACTTCGATTATCAGATAACAATAAATTTCAAATTTAGGAGGATTAATACCAAATTGTAAGAAATCAATTGTTTTGCTAGAAGCGTTAATTGCATTTATACCCCGTCACATGTGCTACAAGCATCATGTGCTTATTCCCTTTATAACTTTATAAAAATGAGACCTTTTATTTCTTCCAAGTAATAAATTCAAAGATTATTCAGTGAAGTGTGAAACATAACCATAAAAAACATTTTGTAAGAAATCCTCCCCAAACATCATAAATTCCAAGTTTTTTTTTTGTTTTTGTAAATATAAATCCATAGTTGAATGGTAAAGTCCCTGCAGTTTACTGGCTATACGAGTATTTCGGAGGATTGTCGTTCAAGAGGAGTTATAAGGATTTGCAGCACACGTTTCCTCTCGAGTGTTTGCCGGTGTTTATCACTTGAAATACTTTGATGTCATGCAAATCTAAAAATGTGACTATGACGCTCGTTAATGGCTTTCATGATGGGATATGCTAAGGAACTAATGTTGACGATAGGTAAATATGAGCAGAATATTCGTACGAGTAATTAGAAAATTAATTTAAATTTGGTGTTCTGTATCTGTTATTCATAGTAGAAATGCCGAATGATGGACCATGAAATACGTATTATGTTGTAGTGGAATCTAGAGGTTATTTAAGATACGAGTATTTAAAATAATCATAATATCATTGTAAGAAAATCCTTATAAATTCCAAATTTAGACTAACGGCTTGCTCCCAAAAGGTCTACATGTAGATAACTGTCATTAAAGAATTAATAATTCAGCTAGCAATTCAAGGGGTGATATCAACAAAACAGCCTTAAGTCACTTGTACATTGATTTATTGTCATGTACATATTCGAAAACTGATTTGTGAACTATTTTCGTCCATTTTGGTAGTAAATATGTAAGTAATCGATTTGCGATTTACAGAGATCCTTTAATCTCAAATAATTCGAGTGGAAAATATAACCCAACATGAAAATATCCTTCTGTATTAATCAATTTGTCCAAAACACAACCTTTTTGTGCATATCTAAGTAGAAAAGGATTATTAGAAATGTCAATCACGTATACGTACCCTCTTCCAATTCGATAAATTTATAGTTCAACCCTATTTGCTTAATCGATCCCCTTATGCCATTGAATCAGCATTTATGCCATTGAACCGTATAGGTTAATAATATCAGAGAATATTGCAATTAAAGTCAGTCTTACTGACAGGATACGAGTAGAACCGAATTTCAATTCGATTAATTACTCGTTTTGGATATCAATTTTCTTAAAAAAAAATTGTTTGTGAGATAGATTAAAATGAAATCATATTCAGATACGAGGTCTTTTAAATCTCATTTCTCTAAACTCTTTAACTGAGTTAATGTTGACATCAAGAGGCTTATGATGACGACAAAGGCTAAAGTCGGAATATTGACAGCAGTTTAATTCTAGTGAAGTGCGGTTGCATGGCCCGTATCCAGTTCCCAAAAGCCCATCAAACCTTTATTTGTAGCTTTAATAAGGTGTGCGGCGATTGATCGGGAAATTACTGACCGTCTTAAAATATGGATTGGGGCAGCAGAGCAAAAACGAAATTCGTAGCGTAGTGCTTGCTTTACCTCCCAGTGATGGTGGTGGTTCCCGGCAACTGGATGAGTAAACCATTACCAAACTGGCAAGAGCATACACTTCTGTTAGCATAATATTGGCCTACGCCATCAGGGCTCACATTCCTATACGGAAGAGATTAAAAAGAAGTCACGAACCAATTAATGGCCTCGAATACAAATGGATCCACTATTGACGACCCTTGTAAACGTTAAAGAGAAAATGATCTTCGAATTTTAACCCTTGGCAGCTATCACCCAGATATCACTGCCATCCTGGAAGTCAGATGGGAATAGGCCCAGCATAATGAGGATGAAAATCTGTGATATGTAATATGGTGATTACCTGGACAAGAAGTCTTGAGATTCCGATGTCATATGACAATCCGCATTAAGTCTAGCCTCCCTAACATAAGCCTCCTATGAGCCATGGGGAGGAAGACAAGGACGATGTCACAAAAAAATGTTTCTACTAGCTTCTCGACAAGATAAATGAGTAATGTCCTAAGTATGACGTTGTCGCCTGGCACGAACTTAACGACAGGATAAAAAAGGAGGACATCTTTCGTGAGAAATCTGGTAGGCTATCTATACAACACCACATCTGTCAACGATCTTAGGCTTATTGAAATATCAACATACACAAGGCTGACATGGGCGTCTGCGGATCATGTAAGGTATGCCTCCAGTATTCTGGATATCGGAAACTTTCGGGCAGTCGAAATTGACTCGGATCACCACCTTGTGGCAGCCAAGATACGGATGTATCACAGAAGAATTACTGTGAGAAGATGTAACGTAGGAAATCTCCATTCGAAATAGACCGTCAGAATATTTTCCGGACACGTATCCCGAAATCTTTCAACAACTCACCAGCATCAAGTGCCAAAGACAGGTGGCAACGCTCTGAATATGCCATTAGAGTATTTAATCCGACCACCACCAAAAAATCCCTGGTTTAATGAACAATGCCCCCAAGCACATGCAGGTAAAAATGACGCGTACAAAGCTGCGTTTCAACGAAGGATGAGAGGCGCTCCTAAGCTCTACGAGCAAAAAAGCCGAGAAGCACACCGGCCTCTTCAGAGGAAGAAACAAGAGCAGGAGAAGCATGCGATCGAAGACATTGAGAGTTTGTATGGAAGTTTCATCAACAGTTAAACAAAAATATGTCAAGGCAAGAAGACCAGTACAGAAATCTGTAGAGAAGGAAACCTTAAAATAAAGTCAAAGTCGGTGATGAGATAAATAGAGTCACAGCATCGTATGCTCGATCCACAAAAATGGAAACCCCTTCAACTGTGTCAACTATAGAGGCATAAGTTTCCTCAACACCGCTCTTATCTGCCATATTATGTGAAAGTCTCAAACCCTTCGTCAACAATCTGATTGGTCCCTGTCAGTGCGGTTTCGACACACATAATCTATTCATCATGGATTTCAAGACCGCATATGTGAGAATTTGTATTGACCAGCTATTTGGAGAAATATCTAATTTGGCATCCTTGCCAAACTCACTCTCTGCCCCGTCGGTAAGGACTTAATGAGACCTGCGGCGTCAAAAAAAAGGTTTTATATAAGGTGATGCGTTGTCATGTGACTTTTTTTAACATCATATTTGAAAGAAAGAAAAGAGGCACAATCTTTCAAAACCAGTGCATCTAATATTGACGTAATTCGTAGAAGTCTGTTGCATGTCACCGATGTGTACGCTAGTATTGAAACCGAAGTTGCGAATATGAATTTATCGGTATAGCTATTGTATGTGGGTAAAACCAAGTTCATACTGTATATCCATATGCGTCTAGCGTTAGACGATGTACTTATTTACTGTTGTTTTTGCAGAATGAAAGTTGATATCACAGATTGGAAAACACAATGAACATCGAATCCATCTCAAATTTATCTGGACACTATTTAAGAAAGAGCTCGACAAGTCAAACAGTGCTCCCCCTAAGCTTAGGGCCAAAAAGAAGCTAGAGAAAGCTGTTTTGAACCTGAACGGTACCCTCATCCAGTATGTTAAAATGACATGATAAGCAAGAAAGCAATCCCGCAGATCGCCCGATCCGTGGTGGAATACAAATCTGCAGCATATTCGTGAAGAAACCAGAAAACTTGTAAGAGGATGAAGACTGTCGGTGATACCTGGTTAAAATCCTCAAAGAGGGAAATCAATCAGGCTTGAGTCACTCAGAAAATCTGATGGCACTTACACTAATTCGAGACTCTCCACCTCATGCTTGTTGCTCACTTCACAACATAATCAGAACCAGATAACAACCAGATCCTATTAATGAAGCTACTAGTGAAGTGAATAACAATACAGAATTTTCGAAACCCTGGTGAACAGTGAGAGTAGCCTTTACACGAAAAACTGAAAAAGAGGACTACACTTTCGCCAACTGCTTCAGACTTATAAGTCTGACTTACTTTATGTTAAAGAGCATGGAGATAACGATTAATATCCGTGTGCGTAAAATTGCCTTGCGAATGCATTCTCTGGAAGTTTTCATCGACATTGAAAGTTCTTCCGACAACGCAGCTTTTCACGGCATTTGTAACTCGGCCAACGAGGAATCACTAGATTTGTGGATAAAAGCAATGCTGGTGAATTGAATTTGATTGCGGATGCTGACTGTGGTCAATATGTGGTGGCGAGAGTAAACAGGGGTTGCTCGCAAGGCGGCGTTCTGTTTCCTCTACTATGGTGCATTTTGGTCGACTCACAGCTTAACGCGCTCAACGGTTCTGACGCATATGCACAAGCATACGTCGATTATGTAGCTGTACTGCCTGTTGGATTGGGCCTAGCGGCTGTTTGCTCTAAATCGCGAACAGCACTAGATGTGATCGACGATTGGTGCACTAGACATGGGTTTTCTGTCAATCCTCTCAAAACTGAGGCTGTTCTCTTTACGAGAAGAAGGAAGCTGTCTAATCTGACTCATATAGTGCTAAAAGGCTTGCATGGTGATGCATGCTAACTATTCGTAAGTGTATGGATGTAATCATGTCGCCGGCTGTGTTTTAACTCTGGTCTTATGGTCTTGCGATCTGATGCAATGACACCAGAATTCTTGCTGCAGAAAATATACGAAATCTGCAACTGCAAATGGCATAACCCTTCAGGTTGCAGGCGGACAAAATGAAAGCTTCGGAACGTCTCTAAGACTGGAAGCTGCTTACTGGAATCGTGACAGGGCATTACACTTCTGCTAAGTACTTAAATGTGCTGTCCATAAGTGATACAACATCCTGCGACGTTTGCTGTGAAAGTAATGATGATACTGCGGAACACTACCTCTGTGAATATCCGCGTTGACGTAGTGAGTGCTGCACTATAGTCACTTTATCACTGAAGCGCTTATTCATCTTTCTTCGAAAGACTGAAAAATTCTAAGAAAGATACTAAGGCCTTACTGAGAATCACTGACGAGACTCTAATTATTGAGAAGCCGAATGAAGGTTTGAAGGCATTTAATTGAATTTTGATTTCATTTGCCTTCACAGACTTCAAAAGAGAAGATATAACAGCGAATAGCGATATACATACCAATATGAACCTGGTCACAAAATGCCCATTAGTTCTGAGATAGCCATGGCTCGATGAGTTTTTGGTTCTTTCCAAAATAGTCAAGGGAGTGGAGAAAAATCTTGTAAGAGCTAGTGCATACAAGTAGAAGGGGTCTTCAATCATCTTTGGGTTTGAAACGGCGCTAACTGACGAGGTTTATTCTTCGAGGCCTAGATCCATCCTGTACTGTAAGGAAATCTAATGAAATAAGTAAGGAAATAATTATACACATTTAAAAGGAGCTGAATTTGTTAAATGTGTAACAATCTGCATTTCAGTGACAAATTAAAACAATCCGTGACCAACCACGTCATACAGGTTCAATATCTAGTCCGTCTATCTTCTCTGCTTCCTAAGGGTAGTTAGCGGATCCTGAGTTGATCTTGAATATCTTATATCACCTCTCGTTGGAATCATTTAAAATCGTTTCCATATTACATTTGGTAAAGAAGATTATTAATACTTTAGAAAAGTGCAATTTATTCCATTGTTGGTGAGACTAGTGTTAAAACTTGTTCTGCACGTCCTTGGGCTGGGGCTTTATTCATTTAGACTTATGGCTTCGGTTGTTACTTTCTGCTAAATAGGGCACTTAGAGGCTAGCCCAATATTGCCACAGAAATTAACACCATCGCTTAAGGCGACAATTGTACTTTTATTACATTCGTATCTAGTTTACCATTAAGAAGTCAATCCTACATCCCTTTATGTGACATTAATCTATGTATTATAACCTTAGTCAATTTTCCTTTTTGTTGTCAGAATAAAAACACGCTACAATTGGTGTGCCTATATATGTATGTAAATGGAAATTGCTCAACCCTGAACAAAGAACTACGAGTTAGCAAAAGATACATTCCGTAGCAGAACATTTCATATCATCTTCTATCACAAATTTGGTATATCCGTTCCAACTGATATATTGAAAACAAAGAAAGACGTATACTCATACATAGCTACATACGAATAAATCAAAAAGTAATTATCAAGTTATTTCCTCTTTGTCCTTTATTCTTTGGCTTTTGTGACATTATCAAAACAAAAATGAATTTCTCCCAAACTTGGATATGGAAAAAGGGCAAACCCCATAAAAGGATGCCACAAAATTATTAGGTCCACGTCTGTTCCCACGGCAAAGACATTGAAACGAAATGTCTTTATCATTATCAGAAAAAATGTCAAAGCTAGTGCCCAAGGACATTTGGAAAATATTGAACGAATTCCATCAGCCAGAAGCAGTTTGCTCACTAGATAACAAGTTTTTGAAAACAAAAAAAAAACACAGAAATGTGTGATACATACATATAAAAATAAAATAAAAAACTGAAACCGAAAGAAAAACCGACAAAGTTGTGGAAACTTTCCTAATTGGTGGCAGAAAGCTTCTGTAGATTGTCAGAAGAAGAGTTGATGCCACCTCCTTGAATTGGTTGAATTTTGCAAATGTCAGTAATTCATGATGTTTGCCAAACTGATGCACTGCCAGTCAAACAAATTGAACGAGATTTCTTGCCAAAGATGAAAATCTCACTTAGAATTAAGTAGATGATGATTTTTCTTATTTCAAGTTGAAATTTCGGGGAAAAACTTCACTAAACAGCTCATTTGTTGGGGTAACATTAAAGTAACCCCTAAAGCATTAGGAAAAATCACAATGAGCAAAAAATTAAATTCCAGATTTATCTTACTTCGAAGGAAATTCGTTCCAGTCCCAAGATCGAAAGTATTATACTATAACATATACTCGTAATGAATCCGAGTGTTTGTTGAATTTTCATATTCCAATTTCCCATTCAAAGCTCCACAGGGGTATTGTGTTTGCTTAAGCAGAAAACTACATTCTTCCGCTGAATGTTTAAAAATTTAATTTTCGTCCAATACCAAGCCAATTTCGAGTGCCAGTGTAAGCATATCCTGTTCCTGTTTTTTTTTCTGTCGTGTTAAGATATCCGATAGAATTAAAATGTTCTACAAGTACACGAGTATATAAGTATCAGTACTTGGGTTAGCGGAACGGGTCAGGTGTTTCTATTGAGTTTACCCAGTTACTTCACCTGAATTGAATTTAAATACATGAACTAAAAGGTTTTGTATGCTATGACCTGTCGTCGTTGTCAAACGATCCTAGATGCCATGAATGACCTAATCAATTTAGTCTTGAATGAGTACAATGGAAACACACACACATGACTTTCAGTCACTTTCAATCTGAATAAGTTGTTCACAATGAATGCCACGAATAGTATGTTAGTGTGTATACTAGAGAAAATTTATAAGGCACCAGTATAACTTTGCACGAGTACATGTAAAGTAGGATACTACAATATAATAGATTCTACTAAAACGAAAGCCGAAGGCAGTATGGAAAATGAACAATAGCATAACAAATGACTCTCGACTCTTAACTCTTGTTCAAAAGACGCTGAAGTTTATGTTTTTGAATACATTAAGGGGATACTTTTTGAAAGCATTTTGAACATGGGAAACGAATTTCAGTGGTCGGCGAGTAAGGCAATTATGCGATGTTTAAATATTTCATATTTTGAATGAAAATATTTACTTATATTATGAAAAGTGTAAATATTTGCGAGCTAAAGTGTCAAGGGTGTTTCAAAATAGGAAAGCACCTTCTCATAGATACCCCACATAGTTGTACATATATGGTATGTTTGTATATTTTATATATACATACATATAGTCCAGTGGTACAAATTTCTAAAAATACTATAGCGCCAGAAACCTAACACGAGCTATGTGACTCCTCTACTCTGATAGGAGGGTCGATTTCATACATACAGAAAAAAGTGTTTAATTATCTAATGTAGGTATTATATTTAATAAAAACTGTGCATGGTATACTAATAATACTCGTACGTCACAGAAAACCAATTACTGAAGAAAGGAGCTATAGAATTCAACGTCGAGTGGGATATGGGTCACCTCGTTCTTCAGGAGGAAGCAGGCTGGCTTCTGTTTGGTCACACTATACGTAGGCCTTCAGTTTTTGAAATACATGCCAAGGACTACCAAATCTCAAATCTCAACTGTCTATATGTGTATGTGGGCTGAGTAAAGCACAAATCAAGTCAATCTGCAAATGCTATTTGGCTAGATAGTGGATTTAGAAAGTCATGGATAAATTGTATAAATTGTATAAGGAGCGATACTAAGCCAGTTGTTGAGCTATATTTGTTTGACATCAGGTCCTCAATCCCGTTCTAGATAGGGCATTCTTCAACGCTTCCACCTTGCTGACTTTAGTACTGCCACCATATTCAATATCTTAAATCCCTTCAGTAAGTTTCCACAAAATAGGTTGTTGTTGAATAGACTGCATATATAGACCTTGGTGTTTTTTTGGAATTAGTTTTATTTCTGGGTACATTCCTCCAAATCATAATTTTTTGCTAGACGCGGTGAAATTCAGACTTTTTATCGTTTTTCTCTAAGTCACTGCGAGAGATGCACCATTTCGAAGCAGTGTGTCGTTTTCTCTACTACTTGTAGGAATGTATTCTTTTCGAAAATCATCCGTTTGGTGTCCCTAGAATATTTCTACTGTTTTTTTCTTCTTCCGAAAAACTCAAAGTTCTTCTGTATCCTTCTCTTAGTTCTCAGTTCTCAGATAGTTATTATCCTCCTTAGACCCGTGGTCTTGTATATTTTCTGTTGAAAACTGTTGTCACTCCCCATGAAAATAGAGGACTCTGTTTGATTTATCAGTTGAAATTTAGTATGTTAATTTCTACAGATTGAGGGCATGCCAATGGTCTTCTGTGAATAGTGCTGGAAACATAGAACTTCACAGGAAGTTTTGCGAGACTCGATTCCTAATACGATCTCTTGCGATTTCAGCCATTCGCCATCAAATTTGGGCATCAAGATATTTGATTTTGTACCTTGAGTAATCTTCATGATTGGATTTCATAATGACCCCCCAGACAGTGCTATTATTAAGAGTGCTTGGTGCGTAGTAAAGATGCGTTAAGCCCAATATGATCAAACAGATCCCTGTGTTTATGATGAATTCAATGTGCGAGCACATGCGTGGTATGGTGATATTTCAAGCTACCAAATTTCGATTAGCCATAGTGTGTTTTCAGAGATCCTCTTCTCCCCTGACTAGGCGTTTAAATTACCAGAACATGGTATTACTAACATGCTTATCGATGAACTCGTAAAATAACTATTGTGCATTTTCGTTCTTCTCTCAATTCAAAGAAACGTTGAAAAATTAAGCCTTGAATTAGATCAAAAATAAGCGTACGCACACACGGATAAAGCAAGGGACTACCTACCTAAATGGTATCTGCTTTCAAAAGTTCAGACCATTGTAGATGCCATAGTCTCTCGTCCTTATTTTATATGATATATCCAATTAAACTTAATTCATGACAGTGATATCTGCAAAGCAAACGATCAGGTCTATTTTCTCTTAACTAAACGATTAACAATAAATCGTCTATATTCCAGGATATATGGCATTTCATTGTCCATGTATTGTAAGTATAATAATATTTATTAATTTGGAGGACCGTATCCTTTAAAAGAATGTGTTGGTAGTCCTCTATGTGTATATGAGTAAGTATATATGAGAACATACGTTGGTTCTACCCAGTGAACCAACGCCATCAATACGACCTAGTTTATGATTAATCTAAAATATATTTCCACCTTAAAAGACATTCACGACGTAACTTTATCGTTGACCAAATCTAGTGTTAGTTTGCTTTTAAAGTCACCTAGCTGTGCTCGCATAAGTTAGAGCCTTAAATTACTTTTGCACAGTCAGACTCAGCATGCTGAGTGACTATGAAGTTATATTCAGTAATTTCCATTCTACTTTTTCAATTGGGTTTATTATCGGCAATTGGACTGTATACGAACAGGTGTTCGCCATCTAAATATTTTTAATCCAATCAACACGAGATACACTAGCACAAAATGTATTCCGAGAAAATCACTGTTTGGTGTGGAATTATCATTGCAAAACGGAATTCGCATTGACATGACAAGCAAGTTCTTCTGGCCTAAACTAGACCTAAAAGACATGTTGGTCAGATAGGTGCTACGTGTCACATAGCTCAAGCCTTTAGACTATAATTTAAATCGCAGGTCTATGCGAATAAACCGCAAATAATTGAAAATCTGAAGGCCAATATAACGAACACCATCCAGTAAATTCAGCCAGGAATTTCGAGAATAACAACTTTTATATTTTCTTTTAGTGCGTGAATCGTTGGTGGAATATACTCCAACGACTTTATACTTAACATAGCCCCAAAGAATAAAGTCCAATGCTGTTAAATCATACGATCTCGTCTGCCAATTAAAGTCTCAATTCCAAGAAATCACACGTCCAGCTATTGTTTCTCCAGCTGTGAGACATGTGACCTCGTCCATGTCCATAGTTCCAAGTTTAGGTAAAAAACAGTTAGTCAACGTCGTTCGGTAACGTAAGCCATTCACTGAAACGGTCGCACCAGCATCATTTTCGCAAAAATATGGCCCAATGATACCGCCAGCCCAGAAACCGCACCAAACTGTCACTCGTTGTATGTGGAGAGGTTATTCAACTATTCCTCTTGGGCTTTCGGAGTTCCAGATACGACAGTTCTGTTTGTTTATCTACCCAGACAAATGGAAATGAGTCTCATTACTCTGAATAATTCTGTGTAAAAAATTAAGATTTTGTTCATTATTTCCAGCACCCAATCAGCGTTGTCTGAGAAATCAATTATTGTGGAAAATACACCTTATAAATATGTAGACTAATATTTTCATGAAAAATGCGGTGCAAAGTGGTTGCGATAGTCTGAGTTCCTAAGATCGTCTCGAAATGAACACGATATAATCTCTGCTAGGATATTTTGTATGGGAAGATGAACATCGGCGGAGTACAATCACCAGCAGCAGAAAAAGTGAACATAACTGTGATGGCAGTTTTAGCATGAGCATGATCAACCTCGTAAACGTTCTTACTCCCCTTTTTCGCAATAACCTTTTCATTTTTGGGGCACAGCTGGAAATTGGTCTCGTCACCATTCAAAACTCTTTTAGGGTCTTTTAAGTTTTCAAAGTATCCATTTTCCTTTAAGTAATTTTCTGTTTTCTCGAACCAAGACCTGATGTTCTCTTCAGAGACATTTCGAACAAAAGAATTATACCATTTTCGCCAGTTAGATTGTTGATAAAAGTGTTTGTATTATATGAAAACTTGTAATTTAATTCATGTCCAATGATTGGCACTTTTACTATTGATTGACGTGGAATCCAAAGATTGGCATAGTGCCAATCAACGAAATGATTGGCACTCCTACCAACGATTAGCATGTGCCAATTATGAGCCGAGCCATGGATTTTCAATCCTATAGTTAACATCTCTTATAAATATTATATTTTAACTGAAATATTAAAATAACGCGAACTTACCTCTTCTTTATAACCTATTTTCTTATAATTATAACACTTTACAACTGTTTCCGTATTTCTGAAAAACTAATTTGTACTTTTAGTGCACCACTTTCCTTATGGAGGGGCCAACAATAGGGCTGTTTACCCTATATCCTAACAGCGATCCGAAAATATCAAGAGACTTGATCAAACTCAAAAATCTAATCTGGATATTGGAAAACATCCGCATCGGTTGAGTACCCCTCATAATGGGGACCGATGGTATTCCGAACATCGTCCTTCGACATCTTCCTCTAGAAACACCACCCTGTTTAATAATGCAATGAATAATGCACATTATCCAGCTTATTGGAAAACGGCTGTGGTTCAACCTATTTCCAAAAAGGGAAATTATATACCCAATCCGGCGAATCTCAATAGAGCTTTGACAAGATGGGTTGAGGACAAACATATAGTCCCGGATAATCAATTCGGTTTTAAGGCGGGACATGATATCTCACATGCCGCGTCTAAATTGGGGTCCGATATGCAATGGAATAAAGGCAAAAAACAATATACTGGTGCCTGCCTTGTTGACTTGGTGAAGGCCTTCGACACCGTATGGTTAGAGGGTCTTTTCTATAAGCTAGGATCTAGGCTGGGGATCAGTAAACCAGTCTTGTACATTCTTTATAATATGCTAACTAACAGACAGTTCATCGTGAAAAATGGTGATGTGACTTCTGTTGGAATATTTCAAATTAAAAATGGTCTTCAGCAATGCGCGGTCAATTCGCCGATCCTATTCAACATTTATACAAGCGACTTGATATGTTCAGTTCCCCATACTATTGCGTACGCAGACGATTTAATAGCGTATAGAACAGGTCCAAAAATCGAGGTTATTAATACTCTCTTGCAGCGTGACTTTCGATGACTGGAAGTTGAAAATCAACTTTCAGAAGTCGGAAACCATCCTCTTTAGAACGCCGTTGTCTGGAGCCTCTAGGGATACCAGAAAAAATTTTCGAAAGTTCTCGATTATTGGACAGGACAGCCTCTTGCCTGTCGAAATGTAGTCAGATACCTTGGGATCTGGCCAGATCAGTTTCTGTATTTTGACAAAAATATAGATGCTGCTCTGGCCAGAGCTAAAGGCGCTTTTGCCCTTACAAAGAGACTGTTTTATAGCATCCAACTCGATGCGAGGGTAAAGGTAATCTGTCCCGTGTGGTTCAATGTACGAGCAAGCTTAATGGAAAATATTCGGGTGTTTGAGAGGACTTGCCGTAGGGCTTGTCTTCGCTTGTACAGAACACCAGAGTCGGAGTACAAGAAATTTTATCCTAATGAGGTCCTTTACAACAGGGCGAACCTAATACGAGTGGACAACTTCGTAATTAAGCCTACTCGAAGGCACATTGCAAGAGCAATGACCTCGACGAATAACCTGATATCTGGGGCTTACTACCCCAATTACCTTTACCACGAGAGTGTGCGCTCTGACGGCTCCGTTCCACCGGAAGCATTTCTCTACCTAAATCAGATAGGGTTGATACAGGATGGATCAGCGGTGCCGGTAGTCTTCCATGTCGCTCGGACAGTTGGGGACATGCGAATCAACTACAACAGAGACGCCGCACACGGCAGCGTGGATCGCCTCAGGTTCAGTAGGACGGTGGGGAATCACGATAAGAGGGATGTCGTTCGGCAGCACCAGCATTCCTGATGGAGAAGATGTTTCATCATCGTTTCCGTCAATTATGGACCAGCCTCACTAATGAGGCAGATCTGACCAATCTATTTGCTCTGGAAATAGCGATTGGCCAGCTTATATAGGTTTAGGTTAGCATCTAAGAAACATATACATATATTAGTATATACCTTATTGTGTAATGTCTATGTGTGTCTATGTGTGTGTATTGTGTATGTAGGTTAGGTAGACTAAGATTTATTTCAAGTTAGATATTAAGTTTTTATAAAAAATAAGAAAATGTCCATGTGCTACGTTTTGTTAGCAAATTTTTTTTCTTAGCCTTAAGTATGCAAAATAAACATTTCTAAGTAAATAAAGTCGAAAAACATTAATATAAGAATTTAGAGTAGTTTAGAGTGCATGTGTGGGGCCAGTAAGTTAGTATAAGATTGTTAAGTAATTTTAAGCTAGCATTTAAGCATTTTTTGTTGGTATGTAAGAGTTAATGATTAATATAATAAAATGCATTTAAAACTAAACTAAACGAGTACCCCTCACAATTACTTTTGTAGGAAAGGCAGGAGCTGCAGAAATGAGGAGGAAGTAGGTTTTCTTGTGCACTTCTATTGAAAATTCTTCGATTTAATACGCATCAGATGCATTAGTAGGCAGTCACTTCTTTTTAACAATTACTGAACTTGAGAAATTTTCACTGAAACCTCTGTGTTTCTTGCAGCGTCCAGAGCATCGTCCTCATACGTTGTCTTAATGTGTGTTGGGTGAAACTAGAAAATGAATTGAAGATTACAGTCTATTCTGTCTCAGATATACGAAAATTATAAAAATTTGATGGACGTTTTATTGTATTAAATTTAATTCAAATCTTGTTTTTTTACTCGTATAAATCAGTATAGTTTAGTTGTTTAATATCAGAAAAAAAAAACACATTTGATTACATGATTTCGAATTGTATCTAATTAACCAAATTACCAAATTACCAATTTAACGCTTCTCAGTTGAAGTACCAACTAATGTGTATTTGCTATTCTAGGCAAGTGTATACACAAAAAACAGTGACACTCCCTTATGTGATTTGTTTTAATTAAATTCTGGTCACTGAATTAATGCAAAAGTATCTGATTGATAAAACTAATTTAATTGTTCCTTATTTAAATAACACTAACTGATTAAACTGATTTAATAGGGATGATTCCATTTTGGTTTGCTTTTTTATCATCGGTTCGAATACGTTAGAATGGACTTTTTGCCATTTTCATGTCACGGAACATATTTTTGCAACTATGTATGTAGATTAAACTACAATTTAAAAAAAACATATAAGTTTATATAAGGATTCCAAAATGATGCTTAACAAAATGTCAGTTCGAAAGTAACAAAAATAAATAAAAGCACACCGGCCAAGACAAATAAATTTCCAAGAAGTCCTTTGCATGAGTTAGTATTTGCGTCATGTTTAACTGTGTACGAGAATATTCAAAGAGCTCAGAAATATCTTTAAATAAGTGAGCTGACATATATACAAACGATAAAGTTCACCATACACAAGATTACACCAGTTCATTCAAGCTAAACTCAATGACTAGCGTAAAAAGTTTACGAAAACTCATTTAAAATTTGCATAATTAATTTAAGAAATCATTTCCTGCTCTCGCTGTTATCATAATTTTCGTCCTTCATATTCAAAAGGTGTTTTCGAGAAGAAAGTTGATGTAAAAATTAACAATGCGACCAAGAGTAGGTACCTCATTTTTGAGCACACGGCTTAATTGGAAAACCAGACGACGACGACAAGGACAACGATGACTACGACGACGATGATGTTAAGACCGCACAAGATAATGGGGACTATGACAAAAGATAAACTTTGAATTTTTAATCTTTCGTATTTAGAAGAACGGATACAAAATACACGCAAATGCTTTATGAAGAATTATGAAGGATAAATAACATTTAAACTGGTTCCCACGGGGAGCTTATTTATACTCTGAACAACCTAGCGAAATGTTATTTTCTTAGTTGTATAATAAATAAAAGTGTCTGCCAAAATATAAGAAAATGTTGTTTGGAAAAGTAAAAGAACTTGCTAGACGTGTGGATACATTGCACATCAAAGGGCAAAAGCACCAACATTTCCTCGGAGCAATATATGATCAAAAGTATAATAGCCAATATATTAGAAGTCTAGCTGCATTGCATAAACCTATCTTTAGTCCTTGCCTATATGCAGTCAGAAAATACGTCGGTCCTACAAGATATGCAAAAAAAATCTTTTGAACACAGGTAAGCAATTTATTAAAATACAAAACTTTCTTTATAAGGAAAGCTATTCCGAAAAACAGTACAGGCATTGTACCCATCTTCCTGTGGCACAGAAGCGCTCCAACCAAACTAAGCACAAGCTGTCCTCATCGTCTGAAGAATTTCTGCTCCTGTTAGAATTGCTGTTTTCCGTTTTCTTCACCCTCCGTTTGTAATGAGCCTAGGTCCAGGTCTCGAAGACAGTCGAACGTTTTACGACGAAAAATCATAACCCGTTGATGTATTCGTACTAGGACCCAACTCTGTTAAATTGAAATCAGCAACATATGGTAGATGCGATGTTTGGCTCCCACTTGGGTAACCTTGAAATGCATTATCACTTTGCTCCAGGAAACTCTCATAGGGCTACCATGGTGTGCATATTTACCGGGGTGAATCACTGGAATTTATTGATATTATTTGTTGTTTAGGAAATTAAAATGAGTTGCATGTGATTCAGTTTCTTTTTATTTATTGTATTAGGTTGTTGAAAAGGTCATTGTATGCTTTGTACAAATGTCACGCTCAGAGTAAATAATATACTTATGCGTCAAGTGTTTGCACTTGTTTTGTTGTTGACACTAAAAACAAAAAAAAATTTGGATCGATTCGGTTGAGTTTTGAGCTTACAATTGTGGGTCAAACATGGAGAATTTTGAAGATACAAGTATATTCACCAAATTTTGCTTTATTACTTCAAAAAAGGGAAGAAAGTATTGTAACTGAGGCAAACGAAAAGTTGGGTAAAGTTTATGGCAGAAATGTTCATGAACTGGTTCATTCAATTCCGCTATGGTGATTTTTCAGTTGAAGACGTTCGTCGCTCCGGTAGGTCTTCCGATACCGACGACGATAAAATCAAAACATTGGTGTAAGCGATTAAACATTCAATGGTTCGGTAGCTCGCTACCTCTTTAAAAGTGTCCATTGGAAGCTTTATGACTATTTGAAATTGCTTGGCTTCGTAAAGAAGCTTGACATCTGGGTACCACATGAGTTTGATGAAGCGCGTAAACATCTGGGATTAACTCATCAAAGGCGAGGAAAACGATCCATTCTTGAAGCATATGATCTCGGCCGACGAACAATGGACTAGGGGAGATGAAGCTTAAGAAAAGCAAGCAAGGGCGACCATCCACCAAAAGAAGGTGATGTTGTCTACCTGGTGTAATTGGAAGGGAAAAGTCGAATAATACTGTGAGTAAAAAGCTGCAGAAATTACGTGATGCCATCGCATGGAATTGTAAGAGCTGATTAATTGTAAGGGTGTGGTGTTTTACTATGACAATACGAGACCACACTCAAGTTCTCTTCGTTCGCCAAAAATAGTTGCAGCTTTTTTGGGATGTGTTGCCAGTTGCATACACCATATAGCGCAGATATTGCGTAATCAGACTTCAAACTCCTTCAATGGTAGAACGTTTTCTTCTGAAGACCTCATCAAGCAGCACCTTAATAAGTTTCTTGCTGAGAAATATAGGAAGTCTCGGTATTATGCTGTTGCCTGAGAGATGGCATAAGGTCGTCGAATAAGGCGGCCAATACATCATTGATTAACATTCACTACGTATATTAAATAAATGACTTTCTGAACAACCCAATATTAAACAGCTTATCTGAAGAAATTTCGCTGCTTTTGTCGTCTTCATCATACAAAGTAATAATAAAATCTTTGACGATAACGTCCAGATCTTCTGGGGAAGAACGTTTATTTCAAATTGCTGGAAACATTTAAGCCATTTATAACCGTCCACTTTCTTCAGTGCTTTTATTAACAATATTTTAATATCTTTCATTTTAAAAGGACTATCTTAGCTATCCACGGATCCTTTTAGTTGATCCCATATCCACTGTATAGGGCCTAGCTTACTGTGGTATGGTGGGAAATCGTAGCATCTTGTGTCTGTAACTGAGGCAGCTCATCTACTAAATGGACATCCAGTTTGTCTTTGTGGCGTTTGACAATTTGAGAACCAAACTTAAAAAACTTAACTCAAAAAAAAAACTTAACAATTTTTCTGAGTGGAATGTGCTGGAAGTAGTGGAAGTAGTGGAAGTAGTGAGGTAGAAAAAGAATAAAGGGCAGTCTTGAGGGAGAGTTTACTAAGGTGGAAGTAAAAGACAGGTTGAATAGAGTTGACTTCCCGAAGCATTCTGGACAAGGGTTCACGATATCTATAATTCGCTCTGCGAGAACTTATACGAAAGAGAGGAACTGATCTAAGGTTTCGTGGGTTCATATTAAAAGAGATGAGTTGCAATATACGTAGAGCAGGAGAATCAGTGATACTAGTTAAAAGCAGGTGAGCAAACTGTACATCATTAACTTCACGACATGTTGTAAGTTTATCATTTTCAGGGGATCGAGATAGAGTGGAACATTGAAACTGTCAATCCAGGGAGGCTCTGCAAGGCGAAACAGATAAATCTTCGCTGTACAGATTCTATGCGCAATATATGAGTATTTTAATTTGACTGTCGTATTCAAGAAGAGTCCGAACAAAGGTTATATAAAGCTTCTTAGTAATATATGCATCAACAAAATTCCTTAGAACAGCGTTGATGAAACCGAGGGCGGAGTTGGCGTTCTTTAGTTTAGCTCATTGTGAGGAACAGACCTGCTGTTAATAAAGTACGTTTTTGTTTTTAACACTTAAGTGTTAAGTTTTTTGGTAAATGGGATAGAGAGAGGATGAGATGTTTGGGCTCAGTGATTATTTCGCTGCATGGGTGGCATCCAACAATTAATGGGGAGACTAAAGTCTTAGTGGAGGTTGGCTTGTTGTTGATTTCTAGTCAACTACTCATTATACTTGATTTTCGTTAACTGAAAACATTAATATAAGGGGTCCGCCATCTAACGTTTTTTTTTTAAACTAGTGCTTATTTCGTGAATGGTAACACTTAGCTCATCTCTGATTTGACAGATAATTAGTTTCATCCTTCCGGTTAATAACGGAAAATAATTTTATTCAAATGGCTGCCTTGGCTGGCCATGCAGTAGCCTACACGATCGGTCCAATTTTTAAGCACATTATCGATTGTGTGCAGCTGTATTTCACCAATGGTTTCACGAATATTGTCTTTTAAAGCGTCAATTGTCTCTGGCTTGTTGGCGTAACACTTATCTTTTACGGCACCCCACAAATAATAGTCCAACGGTGTCAAATCGCAGCTCCGAGGTGGCCAAACGACATCAGCTCTGCGGCTGATAATGCGATCTTCAAAAACAGGGCGCAAAACATCGAGTGTAGCTACGGCTATGTGGCACGTAGCGCCGTCTTGTTGAAACCAAATGTTGCCAATATCCTCCTCTTCAATTTTTGTGAACAAAAATTCGTTCAACATGGCCCGATAACGATCGCCATTGACTGTAACGGCCACTCCTTGCTCATTTTCGAAGAAAAATGGCCCAATTATGCCTCTGGACCAAAATCCGCACCAAACAGTGACTCGTTTTGGGTGTATCGGCTTTTCAATGTATGCGTGCGGATTTTCTGTGCCCCAAATGCGACAATTTTGCTTGTTTACATACCCGCCAAGATCAAAATGAGATTCATCTGAAAAGATGATTTTTTTGGCAAAATCGGCATCTTCTCTAAGTCGATCGCAGGCAATATTTCCCAGCGTTGTTCAAGCGTATACACAACCATATTCTTTCAGCGGAAGGATAAAACTAATTATCTGTCAAATTAGACATGAGCTAAGTGTTACCATTCACGAAATAAGCACTAGTTGAAAAAAAAAAGTTAGATAGCGGACCCTTTATTTTTCTGGCGAGGCTGAGATTCGAACACCGAACCTTGCGATGTGGAAGCCAGCCCACTACCACTTGAGCCACGGCCACCCACTGTCTGGGATAAAGTTGTGAAACGTTTCCGACTGTACTCGTATATTATATTGTATTTTGGCATTTTTTGAGGTTCACCTCAAGGAAAATTTTCTGGCACCAAGTGGAAACCCGTTTAAAGCTTTTTGGGTTCAAATACTGTTGCCGTAAAAAGGACTCTGTAGTGTCTTTGTCCGACTGAAAATCAAGAGCTTTTAGTGTGAAAAGGGCGCCTTTATTTTATCGAAAGCTTTACTGAAATCAATAGTGATTACATAAGCTTCTGTGCCATCTTCTAAAGCGCACAGAGAACTTGTTGTATGAACTCTGTTAGGTTTGTGGTTGTTTATCTACCCTTTAATAATCCGTGTTGGTTAATAAAAAGGTTGGACTTGCGATGAAAAAATATTGAGTCGTACATAATACTCTCGAAGTGCTTCGCGATGGTTTTCGTGTCTTCAGCCTTTTTTTGTGGAGAAGGACTATGTATGCATTTTTCCAGGAGTTAGGAAACCTTGTGAAATATAGAGCTAACTACTGTGAGGTTTCTTACATTCAAATACTTGTCCAAAATATGACGTACATATTGATATTTTTACAATGTCAGCAAATTTTGTGGATGTTTTTGATATTTTCCGGAAAAACAACTTCGTTTGGGCGCCCATAGCGTTCAGCAACAGCGACAAATGGTTGCTTTCGATCGAGCAGATTCCTTATAATATATTTGAATCCATTCTGGAGTTTAAGCGGCGTTTTGCCAACGTACGAAACTCAGTTTTTCCATGGGATTGAAAAATCAAAAATCATTAAAATTTCAATATCTCGATGACTAATGGTTAAAATGTCATCCAATGTCATGTGTCGTTTGAAGGATGCTACTAACTAAAAATCATGTCGCTATGTTGTTGAGGTCGCCATCAATGAGGCAGCACGGGGCTTTTCGTCGAAAATCATCATGAGCTACGAGGCCATTTCCATTTCGGTGAACATGTGAATAAGCAAAATTATCGCTTCTGGGGCACCGCGTATAATCCATGAAAAGCCATTACACGGGTATGGAGTGCTTACGATGGAGGCGTAATTCGGCCTTATTTTTTCGAAAACTCAGCGGACCAAACGACTACTGTGGACGGCGAATGCTACAGAACCATGATCAACGAATTTCTCCTTCCTCAATTGAATGAAATGGGACTAAAGAACATGTGGTTCCAACAAGATGGAGCAACTGCGCATACTGCACGAGCTACAACCGAAATTCTGAGGGCTGCATTTCCGGGTCGTTTTTGCGATCCATACTGGCTGGCAAGATCGCCAGATTTAACCCTTCCAGACTTCTATTTGTGGGGCTTTTGTAGTCAAAAGTTTACTTCAATAAACGTCAGACTCTTGAAGTCCTCAAAGAGAATATCCGTCAAGAATGCGAGGACCTATCGCCGGAAGTTGTTGCAAGGGTGATGGAATATGCCACAAATCGGACCCGAACGGTCATCAATTCTGGCGGCTGCCACTTACCCGATATCATTTTCTCGACTTAATAGAACAACATTTAAGACATCAAATAAACATAATACAACAGCAGAATCAAAGTTTTTCATATGTTTTGTGAGATGTTTCTGAGAAATGTTTAAAAATCTCTCGAAATTAGAGTTCCGTGTTGTGTCGACCCACCTCCCCTATTTACATCATAACCTACACAATATATTTATGTTACACAAAGCGTTTATAGTGAGCAAAATTTGTATGGTAGTGTTTTTGAAAACACCCCTATCCAAAGTTGTAAAATGTTACTTTGTCACGGCACAACAAAACAATTTTAACAATTGTTCAATAAATAAACATGTAATGTTCCTTTTAGATTTCTGTAAACAGTTTTTAAAATTAAATGAAATAAAATAATAAGATAGCAAACCTTTTTGGGAAGTTGGAGAGCTATTTTTAATTGTCAAACACGCTTTTTAATGCTTTTTCTCACGAAAAATCTAACTACCAATAGAAGTTTTGACCACTCTAGTCTTTTCAAGTTTACTTCAGTTGTTGGCAAAAAACCATCCAAGACTCACTGAATTGAGTTGTTTCCGACTCTGTTCTGTAAAAATTTACTGTTTTGAAATTCTTTAGAAGTTTTACCCACTTACATTAAGCCTTCAGTCCACAAATCACAGATACTTCCTTCCTTTCAAATGTATATATTTCATGTCGCAAATTATGGGCCTTTCTACTGCAGATATCGTCACTCTAACCTCTACGGTGAAAGAGTACTCATATGTGGACTCAGATTTTTGTTCTCTTCTAAATGTTTTGAAATACTTTTTTTATTGTATTATTATTGGAGTCCAAAGAGAACGTATTAGTTCTTTTAAAAACACATTCCGTTAAATTGTCTCTTATTATTTTGGCGCATTTTTTCAAAAGTGAATTACGACGATGTTGCGTCTAAAAACTAAAATTTATAACTAGACTTGTTATTCAAAATTTATTAAAATGTGAAGTGGACGTACTGTTGAATCTGTGAATTGCAAAACTTATCAAGTTAACTTCAGTTTTTAAGAGTTATTTCCATCTAAACAGTGGCTACACATACGTGTACTTTGGGTATTTGCACAAGAAAAAGCTTCCACCACCTAATTTCGCTTAGTCCACGTATATATGGACTGGACTATTTCGGATGTTTCGACATATAAAAATGTCAACTGTATTACTCGATTTTTTTATATCTTCAACTCAATTTGTTACTCACAAATTTCAATATGAATTCGTAGATTTTACCAAAAAGCTCACTAATGCAGAGCTGGAAAAATTTTTGAACGACAGTGATGCAGACTTCTCTTATAACGATGATTACTATTTTGAATGCATATTAATTGAAGTATTTGAATATGAAGATGCAGAAGATGATGCTGTTCAAAGTCTATCACTTGGAAATTCAGCAATGGAAACACCGACTGAAGAGCTTGAAAATGAAATGGCTGAAGAAACGGTAAAACAAGAACAAAAAAGAACTTGTACTTTATTAGTTTTGTTTTTTTTACTATAAGATTTCTTCTCCGAGATATTGATCAAGAGCAATTTATTAATGCCCGATGAGAATACGCCCGAAAGTATTTTAGACAAATTCTTTCAGTGCCTTGATACACGTTTCTGGGAAGAAACAGCGCACGTTACAAACTGCTCTGATTTTCAAAAACGTGATCACCATCCCCTAGGCACATCAACGGACGAAATTATATATTTGACTGAAATTAATACCTTGATGGGCTGCTTAAGATTCCAACAGTTGCAAAGGTACTGGTCAAATGACTTTCGGGTGTCGAAAATATCTGAGTGCATGAGCAGAAAACGCTTTTGTGATCTTCGAAGGTTTCTACGATTTGCCGAAAGCAAAAGCGGAAATCAACCGAAATCAGACCGATTGTGGAAGATCCGACCATTTATTGATCCTGTGCTCAAAAAGTGTTTGACCTTGCCGATTCCATACCATACCGCAGTAGATGAGCAAATGATTTCTTTTTCTGGACGATGCGGTTTCGTCAGTATATGTCCGCAAAACCAAATCCACTGGGCTTAAAAAATTTCATTCTTGCACCTAGCGATGGTTTAGTCTTGAATTTCCATATCTACACTGGAAAATGATATGAAAGAGTTCAGATTGGGAGCCTCTATAGAAAAGGTCTTGACCAATGTTATAACAGAAGGAGGCTCTGTATACACAGATCGTTTTTTTACAAGTATCAAGTGAGTCGATGCACTAGGCCAGAATACTATTTACCAAAGCGGCACTGTCATGAAGAACCGCATTGGACCAGATATCAAAAAGTTGCTCAAGGAGGATAGAAAGATGAAAAGAGGTGATTTGGAAGAATGGGTTCGAGGTGATGATGGTATTACAGCTGTTAAGTGGAAGAACAACAAAGGTGTGCTTCTTCTATTATCATATGTTGGAGTTCAACCCGAAATGATATGTCAACGGCGGTCCAAGGAGCAGACTTGTAGAGTTGCATTACCCCAACCTTCCATTGTTAATATGTACAACCGATTTGATCTCTGCGGCCGCTACATCTAACTGTATCGCTGCTATGTCCGAACTAACAAATGGACCATTAGAGCATTTAACCATTTTGTAGACCTGGTTATTGTAAACTGTTGGACAATGCACAAAAGACAGCAAAATATAGATGCAGGAAAGAAAATGACACTTTTGGAGTTCAAAGTCTACATTGGAACAGCTTTGGTAGGATTTTCCAGCAAAGCCGAAGAAGTGGTGGTAAGGAATCGGTCCAATATACCATTTAGCACGCAGTCCGAATCAAGCAAATCACCCGAAACATCTGGATCTGCAAAAAGAAGAAAAGTGAACCTACCACTTAGTGTAGAAGAGCATTGTGACTGTCTTGAGCATGTTTCTCAATTCATAGAAGCGAAAAATGCCTCAAAGTGTCGGGCTCCTGGTTGCTCTTCTCGCACACGTACTATTTGCAAAAAATGCAAGTTGTACCTTTTTCACAAATGGCAATAATTGTTTTTTGACATACCATAAGAAGCAATAGTTAATTTCTTAATTGTTTTTCTAGTTCCTTCACTACTCTTATGTATTTTTAAATGTACCTTTCAATTTGAGGCTTAGAAGTTTTCTTAAATTTAGTAGACTTTATTTTTTACATTATTACTTTTTGAATTAGAATTATTATTTTATATTTTTCGTTATTATTCGTTGAAGACTGAGCATGAAATGTATTTATAATTTAGTTTATGTTTTTTTTAAACTTAAGTAAGTATTTTTTTCTAAGATTCTGTGGTAACAATAAAAATTTAAAAGTTTACAGAAACTGAAAATAAATCTATTTGTTTTTACTACATATCAAACCGTAGTTCACATATGTGTACATGTTTAAAATGTGTAAAATGTTTTAATCAAAATCAACTAATTAGCAGATTTTTAGCAAGAAACAAAAAAAAACTGAATTAATTCGATACAGTTTGTGGACCGGATGGAAGAGGTTATATACAGATGGATGTGGACTAAATGAGCTGTCAAATTCATGATTACAGGCCCACTAAGAAGACGCTTCATTCTTAATATATTTTGGATGAAAGCCAGTGCTGGGCTCTTAAAACTTGGTTTCATATGTTCGCAGTAGCACTTCTTGGAAGAGTTGAAAATAAGTGCCACCAATATCTATCGAATGGCGGTAGGTCTAATATAATTCCCAAAAATTCGAAACTTCAAAATTTTCATTTGAATTCAGAATTGAAGTACCTTTTTACCGATCTTCAGTAAATATGATCATTACAAAATTATGAGCGGAACTAATGCGTAAATTAAGGATTTGAAAATAACTTTAAGGAATGGAGTTAAATTAACATTCAACCCTAGAAGAAATCTATTTATTTGCAAAGCACTGATTATAGAACTTTGTCGAAACTGATTACATTCTCGTGTCTCCTCCGAACTTAATTATTCAGAATATTCAAATCTTGCGTCAAGATGTTGATATATCTCTTCCTCATCTGAATGTACGTAAGGGTTCATCAATATAATCAGAATCCTGCAAAAGAAATAGATAAACTTTGTACATGTGTACCAAAGGCTTGTCCATATTTATTGCAAAGCACAATATGTTGATGCTTCAGAAATGATGTCTTTAACAAAACTGTTCTGCACCTTACAACAATTAATTCGAGGTATAATTTCAACACTCTGCAAACCTTCCAAGTATACAATGATCTTCAGAAATTTCAATGATTTCCTGTCATATCAGGTTGACATTACAAGTAAAATACTTCTACTTGAGCTATACTTGAAGACAAGAGATACTGAAGGAACTACTTAGGAAAAAGCCAGAATAGTTTCAATTGTTCTTTGGAGTACTTTTGAAGAATATGTCCTTTAAACTATCAAGTAGAAAAGCAATGCAGCAAAGCAGTTTGGAATGTTTGTAATATCATAGAGAATCCCCAAGACAAGGGTTTTGACTTTAAACCAATAGAATTTGGATTATATTATTTTCGGCATTGATTATAGGGTAAGGAAGATTTGATTTCATGAAATGTATAGAATAGCGCCATCGTAGTTAGACAATTTTCAAAATTAATGGACGTAACAAATAAATCAATCGAGTCTTTTTTTTCAGACGGAAATTATGGATTTATCTAGTGAGTTCATGTAACTAATTAACTAAATGCTATTCACAATTCAGAAATAAGTAATCATCTACAGAGAATTCCGGGGAAAGAGACAACACTTTAAGAACTGATTCATTGATATATTTTATAGTTGCGGAGGGTTGAAAACTATCCACTCCGATACTTATACGAATATTAAGGAAAGCACTTATATTAAGGAAAGCCTTGTGTTGGCCTTCCATTGAGCATGGCTTCTTTGGAATTTATGCATAATATTGCATAATATGCATAAAATTGCTCACAGCCTCTCGACAGATTCATGTATCCTAGCTATTAAAAGGTTTATAGCACGGAGAGGAACACCGTTGGAAATAAGTAGTGATAATGGCACTAATTTTCGTGGTGCAAGAAAGGAACTAAAAGATGCAGTTGATCAGATGGATTGTGGAAAAATCATTAACGAATTCGCAGGATCGAATCTAAGATGAAGTTTCATACCACCAGCATCGGCACATATGGGGGGAGTTGGGAGCGAATGATACGTTCTGTGAAGCAAGTTTTAACGGGAATGCATCTTTCTCGAAACCCTTCGGATGAAATTCTCTTAAGTATGATGGCTGAAGTCGAGAATATTATACATTGGAGGCCATTAACTTATATATCCCCTTAGACTGCGATAGCGATGAAGCTCTAACACCCAACCACTTTCTTCTGGGATCATCAAACCGTAAAAGTCAGTTTTTCGAATTTAACGACGATGGTATCGTTCTTAAGAAAGGTTGGATAACATGTGAACAATTTGCCAACTCATTTTGGAAACGTTGGCTGCAAGAGTACCTACCGACGTTGACTAGTGGTATCGGCGATGTTGTAGATCCATAGTTTCCGAGAAACCAGTGGCCGAAAGGAATCGTTGCCGATGTATTTCCAGAAAAGGACGGTCAGGTACGCAGCGCTTTAGTTCGCACATCGTCAGGATGCTACACTAGCCCAGCTACCAAACTCACACTTTTAGATGTCAACAGACCAGGTTTGCTTCAAGATGGTAACCTGAGACAGAGCTCCAGCTTACCAGGGGGGAATGTTGACAAACCCAGCATCATCAATCTTGAAAAGCCGAAGCGAAACTTGGCATAACTATGGAAATGAATTGTCAAAAACAGCGTGTAGATGGAAATTACTGATACTGATTTTTTCAACAACCCAACCCACAAACGAAAATTTTAGTCTTTTCCTTTTTTTTTTCTTTACGTTTAAGTATTTAAAATGAAATTTGTAAAACGGATTTCTAAAATGTTGGTCTTTTATTGATGGAAAAATACTCCATCAACTGCACTTGTAGTTATAAATGTTTAAAAGCAGCTTTATCTGTAGCGTGATTCTCCTCGTATCAAATTCAAATTATTTTTTTAGAAACCCAAAAACTTGTGTTCTTTCTTCGAACAAGTACGTAATTGTTGCCTTTTTTTATAACCAAGAAATGTACCTGATATCTAATGTACAAACTCGAAGAAGCGTTTTCTTTCCATGCTATAATTTTCGAGACACAAAAGGTACAACTTTTATTTTAATCGCTGCATAGCGGAATAGAAGATTTTTGAAAAGGATTGGTATATGGGAGAGAGTTTTTTTTCTTTAAATGTTGAAACAGAGGTGGATTCAGGTAAGTTGGACTTTTCTATACAACCCCGGATAGAACGTTATAAATCCTTTTTTTTTTTAATCAAGAAAATCTTGTAGAACAAGTTAAGAAAGAATGCAAAATCAGTTTGTAGTTTCTACTGAGTCATTGAGGTTTGTTTTAAATAACTCTCCATAGCAGATTAATAAGACAAGACTTTGCTCTACCCTCGCTTTTTATTAGACAATTTCATTTTTGGAAGAAGCCTTGATAATTGGGCAAGCGCCAAGGTTCAAGTACAGAAAACCCTATTTTTAAGTTTGTTTTGCCCATTCATTGGCGATCCCATTATCTTTGGGGGTATGTGTCTCTGTCTATAAATCAGAGACGTTGGACGATCTGGAAGTCAACATTCGTCGTGCTATTGCTTATATATGGCCCCAGTTTCTCGACAACGATATCGAAAATTGGACTTCACGAATTTTATGTCATATTTAATCACTAATGGCATAAAATTATCTATTAAAAGAATCTAATATCATTAACATTAGCTTCATGTATTTTATTTCATATTAAATTTGTATAACTCTAAAAAAAACACCATTTATAACCATATAAAGGCGACAGTGGGCAGGACAGCTCAAAAGTTTACACCTTCGAAGACAAAGTTAACTCTTGCTGGTTATTCCTGTACTATTTGTGATTGTGAAATATTCGGTAACTCTGATGCTGACAGTAAAAGAAGTTGCAATCAACTGCAGGTCTACGGACTGAGAAGGTCTGACCACATATCACATTTGGCTGGTAACCTATTGGGTATGTCTTTTCAGAACTACATTAAATTTCGTACTCTCGTTAACAGTAAGGCAACCTAAAATACAATTTTTTATAGCTGTCATTCGTCTGTGAAATTCAATGCCGCGTGACTTGAGAGGACTTCGAAACGAGTTACAGCCTTTCCTAAAAAATTAAACTAACTTGGATTTGACTTCCTTATACCATTTTTTACGCAAAGTCAATTTCACGTAAAGCTTAACTATACAATTTGTAATATGTGAATAAGAATAATGAAATTTAAATATGAATATTACTATTCATTTGAACTTTAATTTTCTTTGCATTTCTCTTTTTCTTGATTTTATCTCTTGTTCTTAAATTTATACTAGCTGTTTATCTTTCGCAGACTTGAAAATGTATTCCTACTGTACAAGTCCTTGAATAAAAATATGATTATTTTTATTATTATGCCTCCCTTATGCTTTAGCGCAACTTTACACAGGTGCACGGAATAATGCGTGCTATCTATAAGTAATATTTTATAACTAAGTCCGGAGGAATCTTGAACGATCAATGCTGCTGTGTGTTTTAAGTTGGTAGTCGTTGGTCATTTTAACCAACTGGCTGTGATTGAACGTTGAGCACATATTGGTGGAAGCATAATCCTTAAAAAGGTAAAAATATCAATCACTATAATTTAAACTTATTTTATGTTTATATATTTTTAGCCTTGAAAGACCAGTTTAACTTTAACATCTTACTTTAACTATTCCTCGATACAACACAACCCAAAGAATTAAACGCATCTATTCTGCCCGCTCAGCAAAAGAATTTTATAGAAAAAAAGTAAGAAGAAGAACAAAGAAGTAAATGTCAGTTACGTCATTTGTCATGGCCAATAATCCCATTGCGAAAGGCCGATCGCATATCCCTTTGCTTCAGGTTATTACATTCGATATTGGCAACAGGGTGGATTACATGAATACTATTTAAGCACTTAATTCATATGTTCATCGTTTCGTTCTTTGCTTTCTGGAAACTGGGTTTCGAACTATGCCCTTTGTGTTTCAGTTTCTCTGAATGGAAGTAGAAATTTCTGTAGAAACTTGGACTTTTGTGGAATAAACGTCCACAAGACTAGTGGTACCGAGTGGTGTGCATGAAATTGATTAGGATCAACATAGGTTTATTGCAGATTAAACCAGAAAATTGAAATCTTAATACCAATTTGCAGACATCTTTTCCTATGTAAACCACATGTCTATAGGTTTTCCAAAAATTGGAATTATTTTTGTTATTTCTCGTGGTAAAGTGTCGCGACATCAAATTGTAGTATCCGGAGTCATGTAGATGAGAGCATGTTGAATTGATCTAGATAGTTTTTAACCCAGTTTCCACCTCTAAAGAAAACAGAACTTAACAAATTTAAGATGAACATGTTTAATTCCATAATTTTTTTTTTAAATTGTGTAAAAGTAGGTCTAGAACGAATATTGCAAAGATAGTAGCGCTCAGATATCGGAAAGATGTCTTCTTTGATTAGTAACAAACGTTCATATTTTAAACTTATTCCAGAGGATATAGCTTATTTACTGGAAAAGAATTGAACAATAACTAAGGTCTAAGACTTGTATATATCAGAGACCTACTCCTATGTACATAGATGCTGCGGGTTTCTTTGGGACGTTCATTTCTAATTGTTATAACATACATGCGACCAACATTCATATTTAGAATATATTGTTCATCTTATTTACAAATTTCATTGCGTTAACATTAACTGAATTTTTAAATGGATGTATCAGCATTTTATTGTTCCAGTTAAAGGAAATCCAGTGTGGAAGTGAATCCACTAAACAATTTAAAAATGATTTTGAAGAGAGTGTCCTCGATTTGGTTTGGAAAGTTAACAATGACAATTTTGACCGTAAGGACGATTCTCATTCGAGCAGGATAGAAATGCTAGATGATAAGTTCCTGCAGTCCATCGCCGAAAGGAACCCCACTGCTATGACAAATGAACTTACGAAAGAGCTCAAGATTAGTCATATAACCGCCTATCAACGCTTAATATATGACAACAGCAATTTCAAAATAATCATTAGTAAAGAATCGCCACCAAGAGTCGTTTATGGGTGGCCGTGGCTCAAGTGGTAGTGGACTGGCTCCCAAATCGAATGGTTCGGTGTTCGAATCCCAACCACGTCCGAAATACATACATTTTTTCAGCTAATAAAGATCAAGTAAGATGAATAGTTGACTAGAAATTAAAAACAAGCCAACTTCTACTTAGAATTTAGTCTCAGAATTAAATGTTATAAACCCCCCATGGATCCAAATAACCACTGTGTCGAAACATCTTTCTTTCTCTCTCTATCCCATTCTGCAAAAAGACGTAACACTTGCTAAGGCATTATAAGTGTATTCCTACTCACCTGAGTGTAAACTTCTTTTGAAAAAAAGACCACTTGAGCCACGGCCACCCACTGATCGCATAACAGCGCGTTGAATTGTCCAAATCCTTTTTTAACATCAAAGGTCACGGTGAGTTCTTTACCGACTTAGATGGAGCAGCGTGAATTCTCCATCGTTATCCTGCACAAACGGGCGAGTTTGGTACTGATGTTAAAACTGGACATTGCTCTGTTTAGTTCATTTCTATAGATTCTGTCGTACGCGGCCTTAAGATCGAAGAATAGGTGGTGTATATCGATTTTGAGTTTTTCCAATATCTGCAGCAGTGTGAATATTTGGTCAATATTTTATTTCCTGGCCTAAATCCACACTGATATGTATTAATCAGGTTGTTGACGAATTGCTTAGGGCATTCACAGAGTATAGCAGAGAGGATCTTACAGACGAGGTTAAGTAGACTGATGCCTCTGTAGTTGGCAGTTCAGGGTGTTTCCTTTCTTGAGGATCGGACAAATAATGCTGAGGTTCTATTTATCGGGCATAATTTCGTCCAATTACATACGAATTGGTGTATGACTTCTTACCAAGTCAAAGCCTGCCGCTTTGAAAAGCTCAGCAGTCGGGCCGTCCGCTCCACCAGTTTTGTTGGAGTTAAGCTTAGATATGACAATCTTCATTTCATCTAGGTCGTGTGGACGGGATTCTTGATCTACATCGCCCGGGTTGAAAGGTTCATTCTGCTTGAGAGCGGTACATTTATAGTGCTGCTATTTATATAGTATATATATCATTAAATTGTTTTGATACATGTCGAGTAAAATAAAACATATCAGTTGTAACATTTCTGACACCTTCTTGGCATCACTGATCCTTGGTCAATAATACAACTGTAAAGGTGTTGCCAAAAAGTTTAGGGAAATATTCAGACATCGAGATGTAGTATTTTAGGAATGCCTTGTGTCCATCGCAACACAATCAAATTGAGTGGGTCATTTCTAATCAGTTGACCGAAATATTCCTTTGTAGATATTACGGTAAGGACATCGTTTCCGATTATGTTCTTAAAGATTTTTTCCTTTCTTATTTTGGCGTTAAAATAAGTTCGACCGGGTAACAAAGCACAAGGTTTTATGACTTATTCCTACGTTGCAAAGCAAAAGTTGGTTTTGTTCTCCTTAATAGTTAACGTACAATATATATACATATGTATGTCAAAGTTTGTCATCCTCTTTTTATCCGGCTCATTCATTATGGCATTTCAGATCCTCGGCTATTTGAATATTCCATGTGTAGATCCGAACGTCGTTTCCCTTTTCGTTTGTCAGGGCTGCCAACAGGAAAACTCTCCTTATTTGAAGATGTCGGTTGCTTTGAAATAGTTCTGTTTTAATGTTCCAAACGCGTTGAATTCCATTCTTGAACCTCAACTTGGCCATCGAAGGGACCAAGTTCCTCAAAAAACATAGAAATAGGTTATATGTAAGCATAAACAATAAGGAATCATAGTTGCACTACTGTGCATCGCTACCTATTCACAACACACAGTTCCTGCAAATTTGATTAATCTTTGCGATTGGTTCAAATTATTCAAAATTGATACAATTAAATTAAGGAACGTGATTTTTTATACAAGCATATACACGTGCTTACTGCACCCTGGCGTTGCCGCAGAGCACATTGCTAGTTCCAATTCTGACGTAGCAAAAAAAGTACAATTTAATACATTTTAAGTCGTTCAATGTTTATGAAATTGCCAGGTTTTTTTGTCAGTCAAAAAATCATTTTCCACCTGATGAAGAAAACCATGTAGCACTGAACGCGTTAAGTACTTAGAAAAGACCACATGAAAACTGTGGTTCCTTAATGATATTATAATGTGTGGGAGATAAATGAATCAATTATATGTTTCAGCGTTCCCGTTGCCTTCAAGTGGGAATAATTGAACATAATTAATAGTTTATGAAAAGTTCTCATATCGAATTGACGAACAATTATGACGGACCGCGAGAACGATACGCTAACAATTAAGAACTAATTATGTTAATAATTGGAACTCGAATTTTTTAAAACACATATTTAACGTTCTTCCAAATCCGTCTCAAAGAAATATTACCATTAAATATGAAATTCAATAATCAAATACCTCATGTGAATCGACTACTGCACACGTGCTTCAGACATAAGAATATATTTAAAGATCGCACAATATTAATTTTGCATCCTGGTATCTTTTTCTATGCTAAAACACAAACTTTTATTAAAATGCTAAACAGAGTCTAAATTGGTGCTTCCCTTCCTAAATTTCTCACCTCCTCCATAACACTACACAAATCTTTTAAAGGCAATTTTTCTTTTACAGTACCAAAATGAAACATTTCTACGTACATAACTGCAGACCAGTTTTACAACTTTCTTCCAAAATGAACAAAAAAGTAATAAAATACTGTCTATATGTCAGGAACAGCTGAAAAAAAGGACATACTCGTAATGTCTCATTTGCATCTCAATAACATGATGAGGAAAGAAGAGACTAATAAAAAAACTATTCCGAGAGTAGATTGTTGCAGAACTATTGGGAAATATGTAAGTTGCAGCCATCAAGAATACTGCTACTTACTCTGCCCTATATTCCATTTTAGCCTGAAGGGATGTTGTTGATGGTGTCTTTTATGTAAATGCAAGTACTTTACAAAAGAATATGTTGTCGGTATTGTTGTTTCTCATTTGCTATCAAATATATTATCTTCGCTTCCCTATATCCGTGTTATTTTTTATCCTTGATAGCACGAGGTAAAATTTAAGATATTCTGAAAAGCTTTTTTAAAAGGAAATGAATAAAATGCTGAAATATTATAAACTGATGTCATGCTTATTTGCATCCTACTTTGCAATCGGTTCTGCGGCTTTCGAGGCGTGAAGATTTTCTACATGATTGGCACACTTTTTACACATTTAGTGTGCAGTGTATTGCGGAAAAATCTATCCAAAAACTGTTTCTGTCTAAATGTAGATCATAAGACGAGTACGCTTTCCCTTTGCAAATAAAACCTTCTTATGACAGTATGCCGGCCGGTTATTCCTTAAGCTTAGGAATGCATCACCTTCAAAAGTGAGCCTATGTTAGGATTGAAGGTTTGAAGGTTAGAAATGCTACTGGTAATTTCATTGGAACACTGGTGGTAAAAATAGCTATAAAACAAAAAAAAGGCAGGAGATATTTAGCCGGTGTTAAAGGGTATCTATTGACTGTGTTATATGAGCATGACCTATGAGTTTTACCTCACCATTTTAAATCTTATGTAGGAGTGCTTGGTCAGATGTGAGGATTGTGTTCCAGTTTTGGGCGGATAAATGCCTTATATATTGTGGCCAGATTAGAGGTGTGAAATATTTTTTACATCCTTTGAGGAAACCTAAGCATTTCGCAGCATTTTCAACGACATAGAATAATTTATCGTTCCAACACAGGTTATCATTGACATGCTACCGAGAATGAAAAGTTTTTCGGTTTTGACGTTGCAAGTGACATTCATTAAAATTGACTTAGTGATTAGGTTTCGCTTTAACGATAGCAGACAGCAGCAATAGTTCCTCAATTAGTTATGCCGTTAATATCAGAGTTTAGTGAGCTTAAAGTAAGTTGCGGTTCCCTTTCTAAAGCCAAAAAACAGGGATATGCTATCAGATAGAAGTAGCAGACAAGAGGTCATTGATGAGGACTAAACAGAGTGTAGGAGATAGAACGGAGATCTGTGGCAGATTACGTTGCGAAAAGTAATTTCTAAACCATGAGAGAAGAGATTCATCGGTCCACTTTTGGATCCACTTTTTTGTGAGACATGCCATCATATCAGCAGTGGACCTGATGCTTCGAAAGCCATACTGCCGGACATTGAGAAATTTTCATGTTTTAAGATATTTCATGGACTAACGATTTATGAATACTGCGATGACTTTAGAAAGAAGAGACGTAAGTGCAATGGGTCTGTAGGAAGAGAGAGAAGAAGATTCTCCTTTTTATGGACGGGCGGAACTAATTTTCCATCTACTCGGGAAGAGTTCTAAAAGTAGGATTGGAGAAAAAATGAACGCAGTAATTCTTCGGCAAAGAACACCTCTCCAGAAGAGAGAGAAATATACCATCTGGACCAGCAAATTTGTGCACATCAAGATCTTTAAGTACTCCAGCTACTATATGAGTATCCATCACATCAGCAAATAGTATATGCAGTAGTTATAATGCAAGTATAAACAAGATGTTTACAGAGAAGGTATTCAGTTGTATGGTGTCGCTATCATTCGCATAAACAGTATGGAGAGAGGCCGTGTCATTTATGCGTGGCGTACTTAGGTGCTTACCATAATCCTTAAATTGCCAGTAGGCATTTTCCGATGTTTCCTAATGAGCAAGATATGATTGAAGTGGACTTTTAAGAGAAATAGAGATGCACTAGTTCGATCTTCTCTGAAACTTTTTGCGAATATTTTTGAATTACCCCTCACCTATTGCATCAAAGATCTACACAGTCGAGGTTCTCAGTTCTGTTTACAGGTAGATTTTGATCACACTATTGGGTCTGATGGTGACATAATCTATGGATAGAGCAGTGCAGTTTCCTTCTAATGCATCGAAGACTTAGATTTTGCCGTTCAGCTTGATTGAATGCATTGAACAAAATTCTATCAGTTGAGCGACATCTTATCGTCCTACCGCCGTATTCTGATACTTGTTTCGCCTCCATTCTTTTCTTGGGATTCTTAGCGCCTTCTGAGGATTTTATTTTTTCAACATTGAATTCTTTCTTTCCCTGTGATTTTACGTACTTCTTCGCAAGCGTTCGAGTGAAACTTCTATAATGCCTTCGCGGCGGTTGCAGAATGGTATCCATCAGCCTACTTTCACTCCGTGGTTTACTTTAAAATTTATTGTACAAGGAAGGGAATCTTGGTCATTATCACAGAGGGGCCAGGTCCTACCAAACGAGAAAGTAAAACTACTCAAAACATTCAGAAGCGTTTCTTCGCTCTCGCATCCAACCAATATTGGAATGAACTGCAGTTTCGTTTTTGTGGTGTCATCGAGAGACACTGCACGGTTCAGCAAGTTACTCAGTAACATCTCACTTCAATCAACACAATCTAATCATCAAACCAAAAATCAAGTGGAGTATAAACAATATACAAAGTTTTAGTCCATTTTAAGTTCCCGAGACCAGATAGCAACTTTCTGCTGAATTAAAAAAAAAAGCCTGCGAGATACTCGTAGTCATGGTAATGCTAGTTCTAAGTGGCTGTTTAGGCTTGGTGTTCATTCGCAGGTTATGAACGAAGATCATTCTGGGTTTAGATCTAAGGCGTGTCTTTGCTTTTGATTTCTCATTATGCATGCACTAAGGAAAAATCAGACATTCACTGCCTAATTTAAAGAAACTTCAGTTTAAACAAATATACTGAGGCGGCTTTCCTCGAGATTGTGGAAGTTTTGCAGGATATTAAAGCATTATCAGGTTTGGAAGTATTCATAATTGAATTTCTCACAGAAGAATTATCAGCATAAAGCGGGAGGATCTTCAGCTTTGACACATTTCAGTCCAACCACATAGCAAGGTGATTCGTATTTCTCTGCAATAGAACATGGTTGTCAATGAACTACTCAATGCACTACTCAGATGAATTAATCAGAATTCTAGAAAAGGAATTGTTGGTAGATATTTGGACAAAACTTCCAGCTCTTCCCAAAAGTGAGGCTTGGTCCATTTTATCAGAAAATATTAAACTCTATCTACATATATCTGTTGTATCGTGGATTCAAATAGAGTTCAGCATATGTTTGGACAGTAAATTGAAATAAAAGGCAAACATCCAGCAGCGTTTTCATGCAGACAAGCCACTGGGAAAGAATGGGGATTATAACCTTAAAATACACATTTGACATACATTTTGGTGACCAGAGATATATGTACTATTGTTATGTGTAGTAATATGTTGTCCATCCCTGGATAAACATACTAAGTGTTTAACAATGTGTAAGGTACAAAAATTAATCTACTTTTCTATTTATAAGCTGTGCTCAAAAATCTGCTATGACTGACACATTAGAAATAAATTCCTTCCTCTGGATGCTAATGGAAGGCAAATAGGGAACTGCACTGTCAGTGCCCCAAAAGCAACCCTTCAGTGGACTAGCCTTCAAGCATGCCAGTCGTCTAGCCTAAGTTTACACAGTGGTACAATCCTATGCAGACAATAGTTTCTATAAAAGAAGATGAAAATCAGTGTAGAATGTATCATATGTTGTATGTGCAACAAATTCGCAAATCATTTGCGTAAGTTAAAGGATACCACAATGCAATATTGTGGCCTAAATTTTACGTTCATGCAGACTAATTCGAATCACTGTTTACTGTGTGCCGTCTTTATATAAATATAAACCGTAACTGTGTCAATTTAAGGTTGAAAACTTAATCTACTTTCTCGAAAGCAATGAAATGTGTACACTGTCATACTTCCACCTATCATCATCAGATGTTTATCATACCTCACTTCCTGCAAAATCTGTTTAGAAACATCACTAAGCTACCACAAAATTCTACAATAAAGCTGGATAAAGCGAAATAATATCATCGTAAGAAGTTGGCCCGAAACAAAAGACTCACTTTAATAAATACGATCCCGAGTACCATCCCCCGTAAGACTATCTTCAATCATCAAGTTTTACCACTCAAGTTACACTGCAATTCTCAATTTTACAAGCAAACAAACATGCAGATTAAACGAAAGTTCTCCAACACTTAAACTATTAGCAAAAACAGTATCTATAATTACTAAGACCAAATAACATTGATTATCTGTCCTTTCGAGGGTACGGTAGAGTTTTACTACAACATTGACGCGCCATAAAAATGTGTTGCAAAATACTATTTCTGAGTATAGTTTTGTGTTACGCGAATTTATTGCTCGTAAAGTGAATTGCAGTAATTCTCTTAGTGAAACTGTTGTTACCATTGATAGGGGAGAAAACAATTCCGATACGACAACTATGTACAAATAGAATTTACACTAAAATCCACTAAAGGTTGCATATAAACAAGGACAGAGTGACCGTAAAGTTGCAAAGTTCTGCCAATCGAACCTTAAAGGCCGACCATAAAACATATGGATTGGAAAAAATAGCTCTCCTTACATTGTCTGAAAAGTGTAGCTATAAAGATGGCATAAAGTAGCAAAGGTACCTATTTTCGGATGGAACAGTTGGCTTAATAATCAAAGTTCGAACATGCCTTTTATTACGAAATGTTGAGTTGGTTTTGATTTTTCATATTCGTATGATGAAACGGAATTTTATTCTTTAGAAAATAAAGACACTTGTCAATAGGGTTTACTCGTATGTCGCTTTCGAGGGTAGTGCACAGGTATTGCTATAATGTATACGTATATGCATATATATATAAATATTACAACATTCTAACATTTAAAAAAATTTAAATGCAATTCAATTGTTTTTTTTACATGGAAGTCTTAGACAATAGTAAGCACAAGTCTAAGTCTTAATATCTGCAAATATTGATTGCATGTTTTACGACGTCTGTACTAAGAATGATGTGAAAATCTGCCACTTCGTCTATCTTTAAAAGAACCCAATCGGCGTAAGTAATACGTACACGATGGTCATTTTGCTTAGCCAAGCCTTTTGTGCAAAGCACGCCACAGAGACATTTGGTAGATGTCTAGATCTTGGGAACGCGCAGTGTCGCCAGTCCATATAAGTGATCATCATAAATACTTTTTTATATATTATCGAAATATTGTATTTATTGATATAAAACCTCACAAAAATATGTATTTTTGGTATGTAATACTTGTATAAATGAACTAGATTGCACTAAG